>PVJX010042222.1:0-14226 GCA_004027295.1 Dolichotis patagonum
TATATACATATAATCTTTTGCCTTCCTTTTTTTCTCCTTTTCCCTGTCCCAGTTGTTCTCTCCTTTAAAGCACCTTTGTTCCCTTTCATTTTTACAGTTATCTATTGTACATTTTGGATCTTATTTATTCTACCAGTTTTTTATATTAGAGAGGCAATATGATATTTACACATGAGAGTCTGATTTATTTCACTTATGAGCATGGTCTCAAGTTGCATCCACCTACCTATAAAACCCACAAGTTTATCCTTTTTCATAGCTAAGTAATAACTACTCAACTATTAAGAAGGATAATCATGAACCTAATGCTAAACTCAAGGAAGTAGAAAGTGAAGAATTAACCAAAACCAAAGTTACCAAAAATGAAAGAAGTAATAATGACTAAAACAGACTTCAATACAATGGAAGCTTGTGAAAGAAAAAGAAAATTAATGATAGCAAAATTTATCTTGGAATAGATAAAATTAATAACGCTTTCCAGGTGCAGTAGCACACACTTTAATCTCATATTATTGGGAGCCTGAAGAAGGAATTACCCATGTTCAAAGCCAGCTTGAGCAACTTAGTAAAACACTGTCCCAAAATAAAACTAAAAATGGAGGAAGGTCAGGGGTAGAACACTTTCCTTGCATGCATAAGATCCTAAGTTTAATTTCCAACAGCACAAAAAAAAAAAATGAGAGAAAGTAATTTATATGTATTCAATTAGTTGACTAAGAGAAAAAGGAAAACACAGAAACTGCTAAAGTCGGAAATGAAAACAGTACAAAGATAACTAGTTTCTTGAAAATAAAAAGTTGATAAATAATATTGTAAAAAACTGGGGCTAGGGATTTAGCTCAGCAGCATAAGTGCCTGCCTACCAAGTGATAGGTCATGAGTGCAATCCCTGGTACAAAAAAAAAATTGTGAAAAAATTTTAAAATGTTTGATATTCTAGATGAAGTAGACAAATTTCCAGGTTAACGAAACCTAACATACCTGACTCTCACACAAACAGAACAATCTGAATAAATTTTCCACTGCTGGAACAGAACATCCACAGGTTAACACTGAGTTAACCCACTGATGAGATCAATTCCCCTTCAATCCAGTGTATTTAACTTAGTCACATTGTCAACGGAGGTTAACTGGCACAAGCTCCTCCTCCACCATAGACCTTGTCAACTAGACACTTAAGCACATCTGTTTCAACTATGTTTAATTTCTAAATAAGCACAACAACAATGGCATCTTTCTACCTAACATGGCCCTCAACAATAGGAAATGCAATAATCCCTCCCTTAAAATCTCAGCATTTCTCGTACTGTTCAAATTTCCAAATCCAAACTCTCTGAGACTCTAAGAAAATTTGGCAAATTCTTGTTGCTACAACTTTGTAAAATTAAAAAAGCAAGTTATAAGCTACAAAGCTACTGCAGAAAATGTAAGTATTCCCATTCCAAAAGGGAGGAGTACAAGGTAAAAAAAAGAACTGGATCAAAGCAAGGCTGAAAGGAGCAGGCACACATTAAATCCTCTAGTTCCATGTCTATCATAAAGGTCACACAGTGGTGCGATGTAAGTTCCAGACAGCTCAGACAAACCTGACCCAAAGTTCTTGCTGACTGCAACACAAGTTTTCTTGCTCCAAGTTCACCTGTGCTTTTCCTCAGCTTACATTCCATATTCCTAACATCTCTGTCATGCTGAGATCTCCATTGTATCACCGGCTTTATTACTCCAGTTGTATACATTGCCCTCTCAGGGGCTCTTTGCAGAGACCTTGTCACATTTTTGTACAGCTTCCCAGGCAATCCTTGGGAATATGAGTGGAAGCCTATACTACTGCTTCACTGCATTCTGCAGGCAGGTAAAACTAGCACCACTTATATGATGCCAAGGTCTATCATTGTCTCCAGCACGAGCCAGGCCTCCTTGAACCATGGCTGCAGAACATTCTCAATGCCTGGATGGCTGCTCATAATGAAATGAGTCCTGGACAGCTAGCTATCCTCAGTTGACTCTTTATGGACCAGAGATTTCTATTCTCACCTGAAAAGTTTTATGTTTTATACTCTTCAGCCTTGCTTGGCCAAACTGAAAGCTTTTTGAATCTTTCTTTTCTGCTTGCAACCTATCTCTATCTGTCTGACTTGTAGGGAATTATCACATTGTACATTATAATTATAAGCAAATTTATTCATGACTTATACTTCAATAAGTTGTACTAAATGCATTTGATACATGCCTCAAAGGCATTCTGTATGAATAATAATGAACAATAGCTTTAAGGAAGTAAACTTAAGGGGTAGTTATGGCATGCACCTTTGGAGGAACCTGCATATTGGACAGCCCTAGGACTTGGTGAGCACTCGATTTGTCATTATTTCTTGAAAGACATTGCCTGATCTTCTACCCTTAAGTAAATTAAGTATTAATTCTCCCCACTGAAAGCTTTTCTTCATTAATAAATTTTAAATAATATACCTATATCAAAATGTAATACCTCATGAATGATAGGATGGCTAAAGTAGACTGAGAAGATGGAGATTAAGGAAGCATTGCTGCTTGTACAGAAAAATTCCTGAACTTCTGTATTAGGTAAATCTTTAGAGTATCATCTACAAAAATCCAATTCAATCCAAAACAGACATGAAAAGTTACATTTTGTATAATACCAGCTTTAGGTGCTCTTACAGTTTCAGTTACAACTTACTCTTCATGTCCTGTATGAACTTGCTTTTTTTTTGGTCTTATTCTACATACACCTCTCTCCATTTGATGGGAAATAAGATCCTTGAAAACTTTTCCTACTGTAGTAGTTAGAGTTAATATTCCCAGAAAGACAAAATGCTAAAACTTAATTTTTGAAAATATGAACTTCAACTCAATATGATATTAATATATTTCACTTTAATGGCATCCAGCATCTTAAATATTTTATAAGATAAATTGGTTTCTCAAGAGAATTTTCACATTTTTTAATATTGCTTGATTCTATTCTTATTTATTTATTTAGAATCTGACTGTGGACACAAAGTCTCACTCTGCTTTCCTATGTGGGAAGAATTGTTATTGAGCATTAGGTTATATTAATTATACTGAGTTATTACAGCAGTCTTATAAGGAATCAACTTGAAGCTTAAAAAATAGGACAAGTAAACACAGCTAATAAACAATGAAGTCATGATATTAACTTAGAAACTGAGCTTCTCTCACATATAAAATTATTTTGTTTTTCCGGCAAGGCAGTGATGAAAGTTAGGTAATATTATAATGCTTTTTCAAAATCATATAACTCAGCAAATCTGGGTACTTACCTAACAGAATGAATCAAGTTTATACAAAAGGCATTATATAAATATTTATAGCAGTTTTACTCATAGTAGCCCCAAATTAAAACAACAAAAATTTCTTTGAATAAGTAAATGGATAAACAAATTGTGCTATATCCGTGCAGTTGAGGAAATTGAAAGAAACTAAATATTGAGAAGCACAATATAAATGAATCTCAAGAATATGATAGTGAAATAAGCCACATACGAAGTAGCACATGTAGTATGAGTCCCTTTATTTAAAGCTATAGTAAATACACTGTAGTCTGCATTGATAGGAAACAGTCCCTTTATTTAAAGCTATAGTAAATACACTGTAGTTTGCATTGATAGGAAACAGACCGGTTATTGCTTGAGGTTGGCAGAGGAGAAATGAATGAACTGCAAACGGAAAAGTTAATGTTCAGATGGTTAAGAAAATTTGAGATGTCGCGGATGTGATAGTGGCTTTATGTGTGCCAAATTTAACAAGTTGTACACTTCAGATGGAGACAGGATATTGTGTGTAAATTATGATTTAGCAAAATTTATTTTAAAAATAGAGAAATACTCCATGCCATGGATTGGTAGACTCAATATTCTTTATTTTAGACAATATTCTAAAGATATAAATTCTCCCTAAATTGATTTGTAAATGCAGGTCAAATAAAATAACAAAGAAACATTACAAAGAGTCAAGAACAACTAAGGAAATGTTGAATAATAAGTAAGATAGGTTATTATCATACCAAGGCAAATTATTCATCAGTGTAGAGTAAGAGTGCAGTACTGGTATAATAAACACATTGGTCAATAAAACTGTACAGAAAATTTAGGAAAATACTTATATGTATATGGCCATCTAGTTTTCACAAAAGAAATACTGCAATCTAATAGGGAAAAATGTAGTTTAATGAATGTTTGGGGATTGACTGGATATTCATATGAAAAACAATAGATCTAATCCTGGTCCCTACACTTTACATGGAAACCAATCTTAGGTATATGTGGAGCTAAATGTGGAAGAAAAATATCTTTATTATGGTAAAGGTTCTAAACTTTAATCAAAACCAGAATTTATTCTTTTTAAGATAAAACTTGAAAAAGATGTCTACATTTAAATTAAAATGAATTTGAAATAATGATTAGGACTGTGACAAGCAAATTAAAATGGAAGACTATTTCTAATGCATGTGTCTTTCAAAAAAGAATAATAATTCTTTATATATTTTGTATATATAAAGAACTTTATAGAAAAATAAAGCAATGGATAAATCAATGGAAAAGTAGACAACATTTTTGTTTGTTTTTTAGACAGGGTATCATTGAACTCACCTATGTAGCCCAGACTGGCCTGGAACTCACTGAGATCCTCCTGTCTCAGTCTCCCAAGTGTTAGATTACAGACTCATGCCACCACACCCAGCTTTCGACATTCTTGAATAGATGTCTAATTTCAAACATATCCAGTAGCCAATAGACATAGAGAAAAATATTTAAAACTATATATCATGGAAATGGAAATTAAAACCCGCCAGACAGACTGAAATGAATGAATGTTTGACAGTTTTAAGTATTAATGCGATTCTTCATGCTTTTCTGGTGAGAGTATAAATTGACACAGCTGCTTTGGAAAATCCATTGGCAGTACATTCTATGATTTAATAAGCTCATCAATTTTAGCACATGTCAGTTCTATTTTGTGGTGTACACCCTCCCAAGTATTATACCTATAGCCACTGAAATATGTAAGTATTCCTATAGAAGCAGGGTTTATAGTAGATTGATTATCAAATCCACAAAACTACCATCAATAATGAAATAGACCAATGCATGGAATGGTAGACAGTAACGAAAGTAAGTGAACTGCCGTTACATGAAGCAACTCAGAAGACTCAAATGAAGCATATATTGGGAAAAAGAAGTCAGGACAGGAGCACAATTACATAACACATGATTTCACCCACATAAAACTGAAAATGGGGAACATCATGCTCTGGTTTTGAGTTCAGGGTAATGGACACCATGTGTGACTTTGAGAGGCATCGAGCATGAGGGTGAGTTCTAAGGAGCAGATGATGTTCAGATGCTCAATATTTTTCCTTCAGGCTCCAAGCAGAGCCAAGTGTTCGCTGTGTGGAAGTCCTGTGTGCTCACCTCGGATATGTACCCTTTCAAGTATGTTATACTACAAAGAAAACAAAAAACACATGAACCCAAAATTCCTATTTAATAAAAAGCACATACAGGACCGAGGAGACAGCTCAGTGGCACAGCACCTTCCAAAGAATGTTCACTTATGTTCATTTCAATTACCAAAAATTGTCTGTGGAATTTAGGCAAAGTCATGGGGGAAACTTCTAAGATATTTTATATTTTGATGTTTAGCATAAGTAGCTCAGGACACTAAGAAGAGGAAGTCGAAGAAAAAGTGGGTAGAAGTAGGTGGATCTTTTGCAAAAGAAGAGGAGCAAGAGATGTAGGAAGGGCAGGGAAAAGGGAAAGCAATGAGATGATAAATGAATTATGGTGTGTTACCTACCTGTGCCAGTTCCCCACGAGGAAGACAATCATTATGTCCTACGAATGTGGCCCAATAAAAATAAAAATTTAAGGAAAAAGAAGTAGGTTTCTATGTATAATTAGAAAACACTGCTGTCTGTAACGTGTTCAGAAGTTATTTAGAAATACATTAATGCCACACTTGAGAGTGATGGTACTAACATTATATCTTGGAGAAAGATGAAATTGTGACAAAAAAATCAAAGTGCAAGTTTTTTTTTATTTTTGTGTTCATGAATATATATTCACATATGGATTCTTAAACATGCCCCACTTAAACGCTCACAGCCCTCTTCCATCCAGAAAGAATGTAGAGTCCTGAAATGTCCACATGTGAGTCATTCCTGCAGTTTTGACATTTTTCTTCATTATGTCATTCAATCCCAACTCCAGTTTCTTTACTGAATATTTTAAGGAAGTAAGCCTTGGCATATTTTTGTCCTGGCATGTTCAGATAATAGTTAACAGTAATACTTTAGAAGCTTACCTTCTCTAATGTATAAACCAACCCTGACAAAGCAGGCTTAGATTAGTTTGGGGGGCTGCAGAACCATTATCTGTTCTTGCATTTGTTTTTCTAGTTCCTTCATCAAAGGTACTCAGGGTGTCCTTGAAACAATGGATTCCGGAGCTCAAATGATTCAGATCTAGGAAATGACTTACAGCTAGATATTTTCCATTGCAGTGGTTAACAATGACTCTCGATTTACCTTCCTTTCTTCCCCTTTCTTCCTTCTTTTCTTTCTTCTTCCCCCCTCTTCCTTGTCCTTCCTCTTCTCTCCTCCTCTTTTCCTCCTTCCTCTCTGTCTCTCTTTTTACTTTTTTGATATAGAATCTTACTCTGTAGCTCACAGTAGCTCACACTCAACACTCCTGCTTTAGACACTAAAGAGCGGCGATCACAAGTTGGAGTTCCTTGCAATACCCAGTGGGTCAATGTCTGCTTGAGCTGACTCAGGAGACAGAAGCCTGCTAATTCCAAGGAGCTGGAACATCTTGAAAACAAGATGTTTTGCCAACTCAAGCAGAGGCGGACCTCACAGGGAAAACAAGCTCCCAAGCAGATAATCAGATAAAAGTTAATTATTCAGCCAAACTGTCATCATGTCTTGCTTGCCTGCCTTGCTACCTAAAATAAACATCTGTGCTCTGCAAAAACTCTATGGCTTTGTTGTTCCTCAATAAATCTGGATGTTTGGGTCAGTTTAAGGCTTCACTGGATTTAAGTGAAGACCCTTATCCTCTGACAAAAATATTCTCTGTCTCTCATATCTCTATTTATCTCTCTAACAGAGTTTGCTGGCCCAAACCTGGCATATAGGAAGGTGAAGCTCTTAATTTCTTTCAAATTATACAAATCAAGTCACACCATGGCTGTTTATCAAGACATCTTGCTCTTACAAAAATCATTGTGTATTAGCTATTATCCTAGAGTTTTATAAGTCAGGACAACTCTACTGTCAGTCTTATCTCTAAATGAGCATTATCACGTTAATCTGTCATTCTAGAGTCTTATTACTCCCACAACATCGGAGATGTTAGTTACATGGCAGGGTCCCACTGTCCACCCAGACTTCTGAGGACAGGGAAACATCAAGCTTCTCGCACATTCTGGTGTCTCCTACACAAATGGATTTGTGAGAGTCTTAAAAAGTAAATACAGTTCCTGCTGCTGGGTACTTTGCTGGGAGAGTGTTTGCTACAAGCACACCCAGATTTCATGCACTGTTCTAACTACATTGCCTTAGAATTTGTCTTTCAACAAAATCCTTGGGCGTCTTGGATGTACACTGATGTTTAAGAATTACCACGCTGGATGTTCTCTGCAGGACATATTCTTCAGGGTTACACAATCATTTCTAAATGCCATTTGTCTCTGAGCCTTCTTTAGTATTCTTGTCAAATTTTGACACCTCCTCTTCTTACACCATAACCATCTTGTCATATTCAAATTTTAAAGAATTACCCTTAGGAACAGTAGAACTTTATGTAATACTAGATCCTGCATTACAGCTGTTTTCATATCAATAAATATTCCTGTTTACTCCCCAGCCTCACCAATGTAGCACCCCCATCCTAAGCATTGTGCTATGTTGATGCATATTAACAACTCTTAAAATTCTTTGATAAAATAGTCACTCCTCCTGTAGGAAAGACTGAAGTTCCCTACTAAGTATGCATTGAGATGGATTGGTATTATTTCTGGACACAATGAGGAATATTGGATGTGGAGCTTGTTAAAGATGAATGTCATTAGCATTTCTGGTTTTTTATTTCATGGTGATAGCTACTCTTTTTGGGGTAAGATGGAATCTCAACTTTTGTTTTCTTTTTTTGTTTGGAGGATGGTGAGCTAGTGATCATTCACACACGTGGAGCCAAAAGCACAAGTGCCTGAACAGGATGGTCCCAGGGCACAGAGCGCCTGAGGAACATCCTGAGGGCATGGAGCGCTGGACGTAAACAGATGTTCCAGCCCCTAGAACAAGGGAGAACACAAGGTCTAAGAAGTGAGCTGGTTAAGCAAAGGGGCACGATATGACAAGTGTATAAATAAATGCATTGCTATGAATAAGCAGTCTCTTCCTTCGGTCCAGAGAAGGTCTCCACCTGACCTGATTTCCCTCTCTATCTTTATTTTCTTCATCCTCTCCTCATGCTTCCCCCTGGGAATTTAAGAAATCTCTCACAGGCACCAACATTTTTTGAGACAGGGTCTTACTGTGTAGTAGAGGCTGGTTTTCAACTCATCACAATCCTCTTGCCTCAGCCTCTCAAGTGCTAGGATTACAAGAATCGTCTCAATGTTGTTTTGATTTCCATTATTGATTGAAATTGTTGAACACTTTTTGATGTACTTATTGGTCATTTGTATTTCTCTTGAGAAGTGTCTGTATTTTTCAGTTTTCCATTTTTTAAATCTTTTTTTTCTATTTTTTAAAATTCCTTATATATTCTAGTTATTAGTCCTCTGTCCAACAAGCAGTTAGAAATTTTTTTCTATCATTCTGTAGATTGTCTCTTCATGTTTTTGCTTGTTTCCTTTGTTGTGCATAATGTTTAATTTTAATATAAAATTAAGTTACTCAGTGTTATTTCTTGTGCAATCAATCTTCTGTTTAGAACATCTTAAACTATGCCAAAGTCTTCCAGAGTTTTAACTCATATATCTTCCAGAAGACTCAATGTTTCTGTTTTAACATCAAGACCTTTGATCCAGTTTATTTTAGTTGAGGGCAAGATGTATTCTTCTGCATAAGGATAACTTTTTTCCACAGCATCATTTTTTTAAAGACCATGTTTTTTGTAGCATATTTTTGACTTTTTTGTCAAAGTTCACACTGTGCCAGAGGTTTTATCTAAACCCTCTGTATAGTTTCACCAATGTGCAATGTGTTTCACCAACTTCTTTTATGCTAGTACCATGTTGTTTTTATCACTGTAGCTTTGTAATACAACATGAAGCCAGATTGTGATACTTCTTGCATTTCTCTTGTTACCCTGGATAGCTTTCACTATTTTGGGTACCTTATATTTCCATAAAAATGTGGGGTTGTTTTGTCTAGTTGGGCAAAGAATACTATTGGCATTTTAATTGATTTTGCCTATGAGGGAACAGAGGTTGTCTCCACTTTCTGACATTCTCTTCAATCTGTTTTTCCAGTGTACTATATTTTCTCTTATAGAAGACTTTCACTTTCCTAGTTAGGTTGATTCCTAAATTTTTCAATTTTTGAAACTATTGTAAATGGAAATTTTAAAAATTTCTCAATGGGTGCATTGTTGATGTACACAAATATTATTATTTTTTGTGTGTTGACTTTTTATTGTTACTTTGCAGAATTTATTTTTAGGAGTATTTTTGCGTAGTTTTATTTATTTGTTTGGATCTTCTATGTAAAGGACTATGTTATCTGCAGATAAAGATAGTTTGACTTTTTCTGTATGCAACATTTTTCTTTCTCTTTTCTAATTTCTCTGGCTAAAGTTTAGAGCACTATATTGAATAGGAGTGGTAAGAGTCAACATTTTTTTTTTCATTTTAATTTTTACAGCAAAAAGTTTTAGTCTTTACCATTAGTGTGATGTTGCCTGTGGGGTGGTCATAAACAACTGCTATATGTTTGAGATAAGATCTTTCTATATTTGTTTCCATCAGGACTTAATAGATGATCGATTTTTCTAAAATCTTTTTCTATATGTTTTGAGATGTCTTTGTTTCTATTTCTACATATATTACATGTATTGATTTATATATGTTGAACCATCTTAGAATCCTTCTGATGACCCTATCTTGGTTAAGATATATGATCTTTTCACTGATATATAATACTTGGTTTGCAAGTATATTGCTGGACATTTTTGCATCTACATCAATTAAAGAGATTGCCCTGTAGTTTTCTTTTCTTTTTCTTTTTTTTTTCCTATTAGGTCTTTGTGTGGTTTTGGTATGATAATTCTAGCTTCCAAGAATTAAATGAGTTTGGAAGTTTTCCTCCCTGTTTCATATCAGTGAAAAATTTGAAAAGTATTGCCATTAGAACTCTGAAATTCTGGTAGAAATCTGTGGTGAATCCATCAAATCCTTGTCTTTTCTT
Organism: Dolichotis patagonum; assembly: GCA_004027295.1. Lineage (NCBI taxonomy): Eukaryota > Metazoa > Chordata > Mammalia > Rodentia > Caviidae > Dolichotis > Dolichotis patagonum. Next base: position 10,457 of record PVJX010042222.1, read on the forward strand.
TCCTTGGTAGAATTCCTATTACTGACTTTATTTCTTTTCCTGTTGTATGTCTTCCTATTAGTTTTTTACATCTTCTTGGCTCAATTTTAGTAATTCATATGAATCTAAGTATTTGTCCATTTCTCTGGGTTATCCATTATATTGCAATATAAATTTTGATACCATTTCTCATAGTCCTCTGGACTATAGTAGCATCAGTAGTGATTGCATTCTTTTCTAGTTTCACTGGTATTTATTTTATATTTCATTTTTGGGGGGGTAGATTTGAATAAGGTTTTTTTTGGTTTTGTTTTGTTTGTTTGTTTTTGTCCTGGGAATCAAGGTCACAAACTTGCATTTGCCAGACAGGCACTGTGTCACTGAGCTATATCCCTGGACCTGAATAAGGGTTTATGAATCAAATTTAATCTTTTCATGAAACCAACTCTTTCATACACTGATGCATAAGATCCTTTTTTTGTATTTTGGAATAGGGGATTGAACTCACGACCTTGAACTTGCCAGACAGGTGCTTAGGCCACTAAGTTAAAACCCTGGCCCAGATCATTTTTTCTCATCTCAATTTTATTAATTTCTGTTCTTATCTATGTAATTATTTTTCCATTAGTTTCAGATTTGCATCGCTTTTATCTCTTTGGAATTTGAGATGTTTCATTGAGTTATTTATTTAGCATTGCTCAATTTATTTAATATGTGCATTCACAGCTATAAACATTCCTCTTAGAATTGTTCTCATTGTGCGCCATAGGTTTTGGCATGCTGTGCTTGCATTTAAACTGATTCTAGGAATGCTTTTATTTCTTCCCTGATATCTTCTGTGATACATTGATTATATAGTAACATGTTTAATCTCCATGTATTTGTGAAATTTCTATGATTTCTTTTACTGTTCATTTCTAGCTTCATCACCCTAGGATTTTATAGTGTACAGGGGATTATTTGAATTTTTTAATATTTATTAAACATGTAGTATGGCCTAATGTATGATCCATTTTGGAAAAAGTTTCAAGTTTTGTTGAGAAAAAAAGTGTATTCTATTGTTGGATGAAATGTTCTATAGTTATCTGTAAGTTCATTTGTCCAGTACCACAGTTTAGCTCTTATATCTCTTTGTCTACTTTTGGTCTGTGTGACCTGTCTAACTGTGAGTGAATTGTTTAGATCCCCTGATGTTATTGTTTTGGTGTCTGTATGTCTTTCTGCGTATGGAACTTTTTGTTTTGTAAAGCTAAGCATGCCAACATTCAAAGCATAGGTATTTATAACTATTTTCACTTTCTGTTGAGTTGTTCTTTACCAGCATGTAGTGACCATCTTAGTCTCTTCTGATCAATTATGTATTGCAATGTGCTATGCCTGAAAATCAAATATCTACCCCATCATGGTTTGAGGCACTGCATGGAACATCATTTTCCATCTCTTAATGTTTAGTGTATGAGCTAACATTTGGACATTTGGATATGATTTGTCTCCAGTAGATATTACATTGCTGCAATTTTGATTCAAACAGCCAGTTTGTCTTTTGATATTAAGAGTTATTATTAAGAGGTATTTCCTGAATCCTTTTATTGCACTATTCTTCCAGTGCTCATTCTTCTGTACCCCTACATCCCTTGTTTAACTAGTAGTTAAACAGAGATACCTACTTTCCTTTAAGCCAGTGGTGGTGACCCTTAGGCATGTGTGCTGCAGTGGACAAGCAGAGTCCTCTCGGCCAGCACATGATTCCAGCTCCCCCAGCAGGTAAGCAACAGATAACAGTTGTATTCTCTAAAAAAAATTCTCAATATTCAGGTTTAATTGCAGTGTTGGCATTCTGTGATAAGTGGGTTTTGTGTTATAATTTTGGCACTTGGACTCTAAAGGTTTCTTCATCACTGTCTGAGGCTCTTTGGAGTTAGTAGCTTCCCTGTCTCTGGCTAGGATTGCCTTGGGCATTTTCTGTAATGCTGATTTAGTGGTACATATTTCCTTATAATATGTTCATCATGGAAAATCTCTACTTTTTTGGCCATTGTGAAGGCTAGTTCTGCAGGACATAAAAATCTTGGTTGATAACTTTTTCTTTTAGGCTTTAAAAAACTTTACTCCTAGCTCTTCTGGCCTTTAAGGTTTATATTAAGAAATGCACTATAATTCTAATAAAGGTTCCTTTATAAGCAACTCACTGCTTTTTTTTTCCTAACAGCTTGCAGTATTCTTTCCTTATGCTGAACTTTTGAAATTTTCATGATGATTTGTCATGAGAGGTTCTTTTTTGGTTTTGATATTTAGAACTCTACAAGTACCACATACTGAATATTGAATTCTTTCCCAAGAATTGGAAAATTTTCTGCTGTGCTTTCAGTGCATAAATTTGTTATATATTTTGAGGTATTTATGAACTTTTCTTTTTTTCTAAAATTTTGATTTTTTGAGTCATCTAACATCTGTTATGTCCTGCCTGCATTATGTCATCATTTTCAGGGCATCATTGTCTACCAAATAAAAAATATACACCAGCAATAAGAGGAGAAAAAACTCAGAAATACCATTTGTTGAGCTAAACGTCTAAAAAATTAAAGCTTAATTATAACAATAAGAAAAGTGTGGGGAGATAAGGAAAAGGAAAAAAAGCAGTAAAATTTTAAAAAGAAGGAAAATGAAGATGAAAAGGAGAAAAAATAAGTAATCCAATTAAAGAATTAGAGAAAATCAAATTAGGTAAAAGTAACAGATAAAAAAAGAGAAAGGGCAGAGAAAACTAAGAAAAAGAATTACCAAAATCAAAAGAAAGAAAGAAAGAAAGAAAGAAAGAAAGAAAGAAAGAAAGAAAAAAGTGATATGAGTCCAAAATATTACTCCATGTGTCTGAGAAAATGATTTCTTTCTAGGACCTGCAGTATTGGAATTCATCAGGTATGAAGGAGGAATCATAGATCATAACAAAACTGTGTTTTATGGCCACTCGCTCCCCCTTTGTGTGAATGTATTTGCTGACTGCAGTTCTGCTATCCAGTTGGGCAGGGAAGATCAATGTCATGGTTCCTACCTTAGTGTTATACTCACTCCAGAAAGTCTTAGTGCTTGGGCCCCTCTGTGTGTTCCAAGTCACTGCTGTCTCTGCCTGTCTCTACTGCCTGTAGGTTTGTGAGCTGCCCCTCTTCCTCCAGAGACCTCTTTCTGTACATTTCCCAAGTCGTAGTAACCATCTGGGTGAAGGCATAAGCTTAATCACACTGGGAGATGGAGAAAGCAACCGGCAGCCAAGCTCTGTGCTGGACTGTTCCGCTAGGATCAAATAGTCCTTGGATATAATGCCAGCATTTTCAGACCTGGCTCTTTCTGAAAACCACAAACAACAGACCTACCTTCTCACCACAGAGGGCAGGATTCCTTTGCCCTTCCTAGACTGAGCTCTCCACTGTTTACATTTCTTACGGACTCTATGACCAGACTGCTTTCTCGACACTGTTTCTCATGGCAGCCTCCCAACCAGCCATGTCGGTAGGGTGACACCCAAAGCCATAAAAATCTAATAAGCTGTTTTGTGACTCCCAATTCTCAGAGTAGTTCAATTTTGAATAATTGTTCTTTTCCCCAAAGGACTCCTGATAAGTCATGCCCAAATATGATAAATGCTGTGATGGTTTTCTTCTCTACTCATAGCCTGCTATGTGGAAGGTCAATTTCACAATAAAATCCAACAGAGTTCAGAAATCACTGTAGAGTTTTCTTTGGGGTAGAGATGCTGGTCTGTCATTTCTACCTGGTGCCGCCAACCTTTGTGG
>PVJX010042223.1:0-14225 GCA_004027295.1 Dolichotis patagonum
CCACCCTTCCTTGGAGCCAACTGAGTATGGACTGAAACCTCCAAAACTGTTAAGAAATAAACCTTTCCTTTCCCAACTTTGGGCATCAGGTATTTTGTCTCAGCAATGAGTAGAAAGTAACTAAGACAGAGTCCAAATTTCCAATACCTGATGATGTGTACTATTAAAGTCCAAAATGATGCATTCATATTTTAGTGGTGGCTTCATTAAAGTTTCAAAATTTAGAAAATTTGAAGACTTTGATATGCTTTACTTATCCTCTCTCCACTTTGACATTGACTGTGTAGTTTAATCAACATACTTATTTTCTTATAAAATTATTCTGTTAGATATGTTCTCAACAAAGAAATAGTAGATAATAAAAACTATTGATGCAAGTAAACTCAAATAAGCCTTTCAAAAATGGTAAACAAAGTGAAATAATTTTCTAGACCAAATATTAAACTGAATAAGACTGAAATTTAAAATTGAGTAACATAAACATGTCAAAGAGAGCCTGCCCTGGTAAGTGGCTGTGGTCTGGCAAGCCGTGGCCACCCCAGAACAAGAAGCAAGAAGCAAGAAGCAACAGCATTTCCTGAGATCCGCACCATGTTGGAACTGAGGGCGCTGAGCAACCCAGCAAGCAGCCTGCCCTGAAAGTGGCTGTGGTCTGGCAAGCCACCACGACCCCTGGGCAAGAAGAAACAAGAAGCAAGAAGCAAGAAGCAAGAAGCAAGAAGCAACAAACAACAAGAAACAAACAACAAACAACAAGCAACAAGCAACAAGCAACAAGCAACAAGCAAGAAGCAGCAGCATTTCCTGAGACCTTCAACATGTTGGAACTTAGAGCACTGAGCAAACCAGCAACCAGCCTGATACGTACAGGGGTGCGGGCTTACAATCAAACATACCACCCCACCCATTAGCAAGTGGGATCCAGGGATCTTGGCATCTCGGCATCTCTTGGGAGTTTGAAGGTATATAATGCAGGGAGTGGGGGGAATTTCCTTTGACTATCTCTTTGAAGGCAGATGTTTTTATTGCTGTTTTGCTTGTCCTGATTAATAGTGTTGCTCTATTCAATATTCTGTTTTGATAAGTTATATAATATTGTGTATTTTTTTGATTTTGCTATACCTGATTGAAAGAACAACTATTGTGAAGATAACGAGATATACAATGGTGCCTAGTACTGTTGTGACCTGCTGTGATGTTCTGTACCCATTTCACTACACTCTCTCAATTGGCTTTATTCCATCCTGTTTTGTTGTAGATTACTACCTCCAAGTTAATAAAAAATTAAATAAAAAAAACCAATAGAACATGAGAAAATAAGGTACCAAAATACCTTCAAAAATTCTCAACTCCACCAAAGGGGATCCATGTGACATGGATGAGGAGAAACTCAAAAACAAAACAACAGAATTATGTAAGGTGATTAAAAAGGAAATAACAACAAAACAGATCAATAAGATACTGAGCAAGCAGAAACATGATATAACTAAACAGTTAATGGACTTAAAAAGCAAAAGGAGGGAAAGAAAGTGCTCTAAAGTATATAACTGCATGTATGTTTAAGTGTGTAGGATTGATAACTGTATTACTAAGTTTTTTTGGATCGTTGAACAGAACTGTTTGCAGCCTCACTGTTTGAATGTCCACTTTGTATGCTTTAATTTTGTAACATGAAAAACTATTTCTAAGAAGACAATATGTAATTTATCAACTAGTGATTTCTTACTGTTTTTTTTGAAATTCTGTATTTTTTCTATCCTTTTTTCTGTTTTGCTTTTTTTCTCTTTTAATAAAATTTTTAAAAAACATGTCAAAGAAATGACTGTTTTTGGAGGTATAATAATGAGTAAGTCTGTATTGTCAGCTTAGAGCCCAGGAAAGCTAAGCAATGGAGGGGGAATTGAAACTTTTTTGTTTCATGTTATTTTGTTGGTTCAGTGTATGCTGGGATAGTAAACAGATAATACAAAACAATGTGGTGGCTTGATAACTGGTAGTCAATTTATAAACCAGCTAACCTGAATCAGTGTGGATAACCCACCTGAGGATTGTTGCTAAGGCAAAAAGAACTTGAGAGAAAGAATCAGTGTTGTTTGATGCTGTTGGTTCTCATGTTGCCTTTAACTCCCCTGGAGGAGCTTGTTGAGCTGCTTTCCTGATATGAACTTGGCTGTTCTCATCATCAAAGGAGCTTGGGAACTTGTCACTGAGAATGGATGTTGTTCTATTTGGGGGAGCTCAAGTCCTTACTTTGAACATCATCACTTCCTGGCTCTCAAGGGGAAGATGGTACACTGTTCAGTCTCCAGGAAAAGTTTATCATGCTGGCTTCCTGACATGAACTTGGCTGTTCTCACTGTCGGAGGAGTTTGGGTCCTCACTGTTGCTGAGGATGGCTGTGGTACTTTTCAGGGCAGCCCTAGTCCCTACTTTAAGTTTTGCTTCCTGGTTCCAGTGTAGAACACTAAGTCTGCTGCACAAATCTTTCATCCTGATGGTACAGACTTTCTAGCTTCCACCACTGACCTTCAGGCCTTCCCAGCACAGATCCATGAAACAGACTTGCCTGAGTCATTGTCATGGGCTCTAGGCCTCTTTTTGGACTCTTGGGGGCATTGTCTTGGGCTCTAGGATTTCAGCTGGACTCAGGTAGCTCATTGCTGTGGGATCCAGGCCCTCAGATGAATACCTGGGGTCTTAGTGTGTGGACAGATTTCCTGCACTTTCTTTGTATTTGACTCCTCAGGTGACCATTATAAATAATACTATAAATTATTTGTCCTATATTATCTTGTTCTCCTTGCAATTCCTGACTACAACAAACAATTATTTTCTAAAGAAGTGAAGATAGACAACAGAATTTTTCCTTCTATTAATTTTGTTTTATAATAAAAATGGAGTAGCCTTAGAAACAGAGGAATTGAGAAAATAATATAAAGCTAAAACATTTCAGAAATACTTTTTGTAATATTTTAATATTACAAAATATTTAATAATATTTTGTAAAATTTAATATTACAAAAATATTTTAATATTTTAATATTACTTTCTTAAAATAAGTCCACTATGTCTTTCTTTAGTATTGTTATATAACATTGCCTAATGTTGGTCACTGTTTTTCAGTGTACAAAATACTTTCATTTGTTATCTGTCTTTAATTTTCATAACCATTTGATAGTAGTCAATATCATAAAGATCATTATTTTTCAGATGAAGAAATTAAGACTGAATCATTAAGGATTTCAAAAGCTATTTGAATTTTCATTGAGTTTTTCCTATCTGCCATTGTGACATTATTCTGAAAAGGCACTGTTTTGACTTATTTTTTGTTCATTAGGTCAAGGTAGGTATTCACATAATGATGAAAACTGAGGCCATGTTGGAACTTAGGGCGCCGAGCCAACCAGTAAGCAGCCTGCCACCCTGGTAAGTGTCTGTGGTCTGGAAAGCCACGGCCACCCCAGGGAGGGGAAACAAGAAGCAAGAGCATCTCCTGAGATCCGCGCCATGTTGGAACTTAGGGCCCCGAGCCAACCAGTAACTAGCCTGCTGCCTACCGGGGCGCGGGCTTAGAATCAAACATACCACATCTCCCCCCCTCCCCCATTAACAACTGGGATCCAGGGATCTGGGTATCTCCTAGAAGGTGACCATATTTGTTACAGCAAGTCCGGGGAGTTTCCTTCTGCTATCTCTGAAGGCAGATATTTTTATCGCCATTTTGCTTTGTCCTAATTAACGGTGTTGCTCTATTCAATACTCTGTGTTGATGTGTTCTATAATGTTGTGTATTTCTTTGATTTTGCTGTACCTAGTAGAAGAAAAACTACTGTGAAGACAACGAGATATACAATGTTGCCTGTTACTGTTGTCCTGGTGACCTGCTGTGATGTTCTGTGCCAATTTCACTATACTATTTCAATTGGCTTTATTCCATCCTGTTTTTTTGTATCTGTTTGCAGCCTCACTGTGTGTTCACTTTGTATGCCTTAATTTTGTAACATGAACAGCTATTTCTGGGAGGACAGTATGTGGTTTGTCAACTAGTGATTTATGTTTTTTTTTTTTTTTTGAGGTTTTGTATTGCTTCTACCCTTTTTTCTGTATTGCTTTTTTTCCTCTTTAAAATTTTAAAAAAATGATGAAAACTGAATATGTAAAAATTATGTATTAATGCAGTTCACTTATTATTTTTTAAAAAAGCTAAAAATGTTTAAAATAAGAACTATAGTTTTCAGATTGTTTAGGCTGCTTCCTCAGAAGCATTTACCCAGGTTTTGAGCCAATTACTGTATACACAATGGAAGGATGGAGTCTCTTTTGAGGATAGGTAAGGTGTATATTATCCGGTTAAAACAAAATTAGAAATAAAACTTCAAACTGTAAATCAGTCTTTCTTTTCCTATTTGCATCCAGTGTGAGTTCTACATGATGTCAGTTTCAAAATAAGCATCCCACAAAGGCAAATGGATCCTACTGTCATGTGCTTAAATTTTATACCGCTTTCTCTTCTTCACTCTTCCTCCTTCTCATCATTGTTTTTGTGGAAAAAGGTAAAAAAAATTCCAAAATAAAATAACAATAGTTAATACAGTATATGCTATTATCTTTAAAGTAGTTGTTCAGAGTACAAGATATGGGAATAAAAATTTCTCCAATTGATATTAGCACAAAGCTTCCTTTAAATGAACTGACATACTAATAGAAGAACTGGCTTGCATTTTTCCCCTTTTCCCTGCTATCCTTTTCCCTTTTACTCATCCTAGTTCATTTATTCCTTTTGAAAAATTTCTTCTCATTTCACAATATCTAGTGTACATTTTATACTTTATTTACTCTTTCAGTTTCTCACACCAGGGAGACAATACAATGGCTACACATATGAGTTTGATTTATTTCATTTATAAGTATGGTCTCAAATGTATCCATTTACCTATAAATGTCTCAAGTTTTAAGAGTAGTGCTCAAAATAAATTGCATAAAACATCAAAAGTTTTAAATCCATGTCTCAGTTGATGGGCATTTGCATTGTTTCCAAGATTTAGGTATTACACATTGTGCTTCTATAAACATGGGAGCATGGATATTGCTGTGGTATGATGTCTTGAGTTCTGTGAAGCCAAGTAGAAGGGGAATAACTGAGTGGAATGGGACTCTAATTCTAGATTTTTGAGAAATCCCCACATGGATTTCCACAATGATTATACCAGTCTACTTTCCCACCAACAGTGGAGAAGTGTTCGTTTTATCCCTCAGTTCCAATAGCATTCATTATTGATTGATTTCTTAATGATAGCCACTATTTCTGGGATGAGAGGGAATCTCAGTGTTGTTTTAATCTGCATATCCACTCTTGGTGTGGTGAGGCTAGCTGCAATCCATAGAAGAAATAGCTGCGGATCCCCCATCACACCTGAGCACCTACAGGAATGCTTTGGCTGCCTAGTCACCAACCAATTGGACCAGTTATTTTACTACGAATAGGACCCCCTCTGGATTAATCAAATGTGACTGAGGAAACACCCGAAGGTGAAGAGCACCCTGTGGCTGCCACTGAGAATAAAGAGAAGGAAGTTGAAGAGGTTAAGGAAGAGGGTCCAGAAAGAGACAACCTTGGATTAGTGGAAGATGATCCAAAATAAAAACGGGCTAAAGTAGAATTTAATATTGGAAAACCAAACAAAGGTGCTGATGGGCAGTGGAAGAAGTGATTTGTTCTTCACAAATCAAAAAGCAAAGAGGCTCATGCTGAAGAATCTGTAATGGACCATCACTTCTAGAAGCCCAGCCAATGATATCACATCTCAGCTGGAGATCAGCTTTGGAGACCTTGGCCCAGAACAGGGTCGCAGGGGAGGGTGAGGTGGATGTGTGCGCAGGGGGAGTCCGACAAGTCCAGCACTTCTGCCCTGGCTTTGGACGACTCAAAGGCTTTCCCTGCGCTGGCCTGACTGGACGCCCAGAGACACCCTGGCTTCTCGGTGGAGCTTCTTGTTCAAAGCTTTGTGCATGCTTAAGGACCCTAAACAACTAAAAATTTTAAAAAGGAAAAAAGAAAAAGAAAGAAAGAAGACTGTCATTCATACCATTCACACCTGAAGACTGAATTTTACCTGTTTTGAAAATGAACTTCTCTTGCTACACAGAAGTTAACAAATATGGTTGTCAGTTTTGTATTCCAAAATGTATTGGTAGCAGGCATGTTTTCATAATTTTCAGGTACTATGCATTTTTCATGAATACTTTGGTATTGCGACTTGCATATATGCATTTCCACACTTGAAATATAGGTGTGAACAGTGTAGACCAGTTTCAAAAAAAAGTAATTTGCATTTCTTGAATGACCAGTAATGTTGAATATTTTTTCACACATTTATTTGCCATTTGTATTTCTTCATCTGAGAATTGTATATTCATCTCAGATACCCATTTTTGAATTGGGCCTTTGAATTTGGTGAGGGGAAGTCTGAGTTTTTTCAATTTTTTATATCTATATGGAAGTCCTTTGTCTGAGCACACTGGCTAAAATTTTTTCCCACTCTGTGATTTATCCATTCACTTTTTTGGTGATTTCATTTGCTGTGGAAATCTATTTAATAAGTTGAGATCCCCCTTGTTGATTCTTTGAAGTACGTGTCATTCAGTCTAGGTTTTGTTCATGAACTGCTTATCTCTACATCTTCAAGGTTTCTACCTACCTTCTCTTTCACTAGATGCAGTGTTTCAGTTTTAATATTTAGATATTTGATCCATTTTGGTTTTTGTTTACTGCATGGTGATAGACATATGTCGAGTTTTAGTCTTTGGCATGTAGAGAGACGGTTTTTCCAGCACCATTTATTAATGAGGCTATCTTTCTTCTAGTGGACATGTTTGGCTCCTTTATCAAAGATAAGCTAGCAGAGTGTGTTTGTAGCTGTGTCCCCATCTTTTAATCTGTTCTACTGGTCCTCAGATATATTTCTTACCAGTACCATGCTGATTTTATCACAGTAGATTTGTAGTATAATTTCAAGTCAGGAACTGTGATGCCTCCTGCCTTGCCTTTGTTACCCAGGATGGGCTTTTCTATTTCTAGGTTTTTTCTATTTTCAAATGAATTTTTATTTGTAGATATTATTTAATTTTTATTTAATTGTTTCTGTGACCCAGTGTTTGTTCAGAGGAGTGTTAGTTAATTTCCATGTGTCTGTGGAGTTTCCATGGTTTCTTCTGCCATTCATTTCCAATTCATTGCACTATGGTCAGATAATATGCATGGGAAAATTTCAATTCCTTTGAATTTACTTAAGCATGTTATAAGGCCTAGTATATGGTCTATTTTAGACACTGTCCCATGTGCAGCTGAAAAGAATGTGTATTCTGATGTAGGGTGGAACACTTTGTAAACATCTACAAAGTCCAATTTATTCACAGGTTTGATTCAGTTTTGATATTTCTTTGCTGATTTTTGGGCTAGTTGTTCTATCTCTGTGACAGTAGAATATTATGTTCCCTCATTACAATTGTGTTATTGTTTGATTTTTCATTTTTATTAATATTTGTCTTATAAAGTTACATGCTCCTCTATTAGGTGCATACATATTTACGTTTGGTATCTTTTTCTCCTGAATTTTTCACCTAACGAGCATGTAGTGACTTTTAAAAAAGATCTGTTTTGATAATTCTTGAAGTTCACATTGTCTGCAAACAGAATAGTTACCCCTGCTCCTTTCTGGGTTCCTGTTGCTTGAAGTATTGATTTCCATTCTTTGACTTTTAGTCTATGAAATTCTTTTTGAGTTAAATGTGTTTCTTGTACACAGAATATTGGGGATCTTCTTTCTTGATCTATTCTGCCATCTCTTTTTTTAATTGGTGAATTGAGGATATTTATATTTAAGGTTATAACTGATACATATTGACTTATCTTTGTCTTGTTATTTTCCTACTGTTGGTTCTCTGCACTTCCCCTCAGTTTAATTGTTTGATGTGATTGGTGGTTTCTTTATGGTATTGTTCTTGGAATTGTGGTCATTTTTGTCTCTGTCTAGAGTATCTTTCAGTACCCTTTGTAGTGTTGGTTTGGTGGTCATGAATTTCTTCTGTTTTTCTTTGTCTTGGAAGTAACTTATTTCTCCATTAATACTGAAAGATAGCTGTGCTGGTACATCAATTTGAATTGGAAGTTGTTTTCTTTGAGGACTTGAAATATTTCACTTCAAGCTCTTCTTGACAGTTTGTGTTGAGAACTTTGCCATGGTTCTGATGGGCTTTCCTTTAAATGTGATCTGTTTCTTTTTCTAACAGCTTTTACTATTCTGTTCTTATGCTAAATTTCTGGGATCCTGATTATTATATGTCTTAATGTAGATTTATTTTGCTCCTGGCTAATTGGAGTTCCACAAACCTCACTTATCTGTATATCAGATTATGTTCCCATGCTTGAGAAATTTTCTGGTGTTACTTCTGCAAATAATTTATTTATGTCATTTATGTTGACTCCTGCTTTTTTCAATGACATCAATTATTTTTATATTATTTTTCTTTGCATCATCTTTCAAGTGTTGAATTGTTATTTCTTGATCCTTTGTTATTTTCAAGAGATCTTTCCTTTTATGATCACTAGTGTTGATTCTGTCTTCAAGATCTGAAAGTCTATCTTCAATTTCATTCAAGTGATTTTGCCAGCTTAAAAATTCAATGGAATTTTTAATTTCCTGGATATCAGTTTCAATCTGTTTCAGGCATTCTATTTCTTTCCTATAATGATCATGCATGACTTCCAACATTTTCTAATCATTTTTTTAAATCTATCTCTATTCTAGATTTGCCAGTCAATTCATTTATGAATGTTGGTATTTCTTTTTTATTTTTTTTTTACCTTTTTCTTCTATAGCCTCATGGATTTGTTCCTTCAGTTGTTATCATTTCAGAAATCTTAGTTGTGTGCCTTCTATTTTCCTCTATCTTGAAGTCTCCTGGATTTGTTCTGGGTGTGCTAGAGGTCTGAGACTACATTTTGTTTCTGTGTCTTATAATTTTCTATTTCAAAATTTTTTAATTTTTTTCTGTGTTGATTCTTATAAGTTTTATAGTTGGTAGCTATATCAGTAGTTTGAAAGCCCTGCTAGGAAAAGTCTGTTTTTCAGGGATGTCTTTGATGTGTAAGAGGTTCTTGGTTTGTGTCTATTCCAATATCCTACCTTCCTAATTAGTTAAGTGTGGGATATTAGTATCTGGCATAGTTCCCAGTCCTTTGGTTTTGGGCTATGGTGAGACTATTACCCCATAGCTTCTCAATACTGTTACAGAAGGGAGACCAACTGATTACAACAGATAGACATCCTAACTAAAATAATATAATTAATGGAAACAATAGCATCAAGCACAGTTTTTAGACTCACAAACTGTGGTAACTTAATTTTGTACCTTAAACCACAAGTGCAAAAATCTACAGTTCTATAACAGAATCAATTGTAAGTTAGGAGCACATATTCAAAGTGTCTTCCCTTGATAGAATGATTTTACTCTGTGGTGGGGAAATTTAAAAAAGACAGTGATTAAAACAAAGATAACTGAAAAGAACGTAGAATCGAGGTTGGAGGACAGAAGATAATCACACAAGCTTTGACAAACAAGAGAGGAGAGCAGTTAAAAAAATGAAGGAGTAAGCAAGGTAATATATGAACTTGGTCTCTGGTTTGAGAGATGGGTCCAGTTTTCTGTGCCTGGATTCCTCCTCAGCCATTAGAACAGAGAGAAAAAAGATAAGAAAAAAAGAAATTAAAAAACAAAAGAAGAAGAAAAGAAGAAAACAAATAAAAAAAAAAAGAAAAATGGAATGGCATGGCCCCATCTGCCTCTTTCTATTCCATGTGTCTTTTTTTCCAAAGCACAAAGCTGGTTCACCCAACTTACCACCTGTTGGTTCATATTGTTAATGGTGCTTGGAATTTTTCCACCACACTAGTCCCACCTGTTCATCATGTATGTCCTGGTCAGGGTCCTAGTGTGTGTGTCACTTTCCCCTGGTGGCTTGGTTACTTTAATGGGGGTGGGAAGTCAACTGAATTTCTCCTGCCTAACCAGTTGCCAGGTCTGAATTCATCATTTTTATTAAGAGATAATTTCTTGTTGCATACCCCAGGTTAACTGGTTGACTAAATTACTGTCCTGTCTCAACCTTCCTTGTGCTGAGTTGTCCAGTGTACTTCACCATGCTCAAATAATGATGATGATGATATTGATGATTATTATGTTTTTACTGCAGTTACCATTTAGTTTAATATTTATTCTTTATATTCTTTTCAGACCAGGTTTAGTATCATTTTCCTTCTACCAAAAAGAAATAATGATTTGTTTTAGTATTGGCCTATAGGTTGTTATTTAAATAAAATAGTCTCTTAAAAATGTTTATCTTCATTTTAAATGACTATAGGATTTCACACCAGCAACTGTTGTTTTTTTTAAATTTTTCTTCAGACTTTTACCATGTTTTTCAACATCCTGAATATTTCTGATTATTACTCAACTGTCAACTGATTTTTCATAATCTATTTTTCACTACTTTTAAGACTGGTTGTTTTTGGCTTTTAACAGCTTTAACTTGATCTTTCCAGTTGTCAGCTTCTCTTTGTTTTGACCTTTTGTAAGTTTCTTGATAATTTCCATTGGTTTTGAGAATTCACAGACATTATATTCAATAGCTGCTTCTACTCAATATTCATTTTACGGGACCCCATTGCATGTATATTTAGTTTCTTCACTACATTTCTAAACCTTTAACACTGCTTTCTATCATTTTGCCTCTCTGCATTTCATCCTGGATTTCTTTTCTTCTTCTATTTTGAGTCCACTAATTCTACATCTAGGCATAGTCTGCTATTTACTTACTTTTTAACTTAGTTTTTATTTTATGTTTTTATATTTTTTCAGTATTAACAACAACAATGTTGTTACTTTTGTAACAACATTGTCACTTTTGTAGGTACTTGATCTTAAAACTTTTACTTTGTGTTTAATACTTCTTGAAAAATTAAGAAATAACTGTTTGAAAGTCTTTTTTTGCTGACTCCAATATCAGGAGATATTCCTAAGCTTTGTGCTTGGGAAAAAAGATCATATATTCCTAAGGACATATTATTCTATCATATACAAAGGGTTTTCATGTAGGCTCCTTAATTTGGTCTTAAAATATAATCCCTATTCTCTCACTAACTTAGTAAGACCTTCAAAAACACAATTAAATCTTAGTTTCTTAGCTAAGGAAAAAATAAAAAGCTATCTGCATCATTTTTGAATGTGGTTAATTTACTAGTTAATGTAAACTTCGTTAAGAGAGAAATGCATACATAATCTCAGTGTGACCATGAAAACATAAAAATAATACATTCTAATCCAAAAGAAGGTAACAAATGATGACAGAGGGACATACAACAGCAATTATTATATATAAGTGAACTGAATACTACAATTAAAGAATAAAGATTCTCAAATTGAAAAGAAAAGAGGCATTCTAGTAGCATAAACAAAGGGAATATGTATGAGGCTAGAAAAAGAAATATGTTTAAATATTAATCAATGAGATCTAATATCACAATATCAGTATCATAATATCAGGTCAAGTAAACTATAAGGAAAAGAAATATTAGTAGAGGTTAAAAACCCTTTTAATAATAAAAGTTTTGACTTATCTGGAAAGTGAATTATAATTTACTTGTATATAACAAATAGGCTCAAGATATATAAAGATAAAGTTTATCAAAGCATGGGAAAAATAAATAGAACTGCAATCATAGTAGAAAATTGTTCATATAATTATTCCAGACTGATCAATCAAATAAGTGAAACTGTTTGTATAAATATTTAATAACATTATTTAACAACTAACTAATAGACATTCATATATAACTGGACATAACACTGTCAAAAAATAAGTGCATAAAATATAGAGGAAAACATGCGAGACTATAAAAGCAAGCATCAGTAAAACAACCATGCATAAATTTCTTGTGTTTAATTGTTTAGCTCGTTTCTGTTTATCAATATCTACTAGTCTGTCATGCTAACTTAATGTACATTTGTCAGATTTCTTGTTGACCAATATGTAAGGCTTAACATCATACTGACTAAGGTAATACTGAACATAAAATCAATCTAAAACTAAAATAAAAATAAGCTATTTGGGTTATATTATGGAATTTAGAGAGACAAGTACAAAGTTACACTAAAATAAGAGTCATAGATTATTTAAAAACTGGCAATATTACTATTGATAATAAAAGGAAAACAAAACATTATGAACATTATGATGATAATTTTAAATAGAGCAAAAGTTAAAAGCATTAAATTCTGAGTAGTTCTAAAACATTTGAAGGATCAATTTTCTAATTAAATTTGCTTTCCCAAATAATAAAAAAATTTGCTTTCTCCAAATTGTTTCTGTAAGGAACTGTACAAAACACTTAAGTAATAGAATAAACTTAATCTTGGAGATAGAAAAAAATGAACATTTCCTCACTTATTTTATGAGGTCAGTATAATCTTGATTTTACAGCTGACAATGAGAGTACAAGGAACAAAGCTATATATCTGCATTGTGAACACAGAGGTAAAAGTCCTGAGTGAAATATCAGCTAATTAAATCTGACAGTGTATAAAGTGATAGTTAACTAGGACTTAGGTTTATTCTAGAAATTCAGATTGATGTACAATAAAAATTACATATTCACTACATTGATAGAATAAGAGAAAACATCTGATCATAATAAAGGCAGAAGGAATAGTTGCTGAAATATAACATATATTCATGATTAAAAACAAAACACTTGTCAATGTGAAGGTAGAAAAAAACCTTACCCAATCTTGTCAGAAACATCTAAAAGCCTATAGTAGCATCACACTTACTTTTTTGGGAGTGGTCTTTTCCGAGGCAAGGTATCATTATAAGGTTCAGGCTGGTCTTGAACTCACTTTGTAGCCCAGGCTGACTCACAGCAGTCCTCCTGCATCAGTCTCCTGACTACTATTGATTACAAGCATGTGTCACCATACATGGCTTTTACACTTAATTCATTTCTTTCTTTCTTTCTTTCTTTCTTTCTTTCTTTCTTTCTTTCTTTCTTTCTTTCTTTCTCTTTCTTTTTCTTTTTTTTTGGTCTTTTTGATACAGGGTCTCAATATGCAGTTCAAGCTGGCCTTGAGTTCACTTTTGCAGCTCAGGTTGGTCTCAAACTCACAACAATCCTCTTACTTCTGCATCTCAAGTGCTGGGATTACAGACATGTGCCGCCATGCCTGGTTTACACCTAATTTTATATTGTTGAATTTTTTTTCTTTTGAGATTGAGAACAATCCATACTGTTTGCTATAATTACTTCTGTTCAATACTGTACTAGTCAGTAAGACAAAAAAATAAATTCATAAAATGTATATGAGTTAAAAATGAAGGAATAAAAATATCATTTTCAAAAATGAAGTTATAAGAACTTTCTAGAATTCACATGAGAACTTTGCAAGCATGTCTGATAAAAGTGAATTACTTCTAAATTATATTTGTATGTATAATACAAAAAGAAACAGAAAATAAAATTTCGAAAAATATGCTATTTCCAAAAATATCCAACTAAATCTTCAAATATGTGAAAAAAAGTAATAATCCATGTAAAACTTAACACATAAAAAACTACAAAGTATTAATTTGAGAAATAAAATGTAATCTCAATATAGCAATATGCTTGGTCCACAGTTTAGAAAACTCAGTATTTTATAGTCATCAATGCTTCTTATGTTGATTCAGTGAAACACTAACTTTTAATTTGCATTGTTTGAATATACTTGTGTTTTGAGAAACTGACTTTAAAATTTGTGGAGCAATACAAATGATCAGGAATAGGCAAACAACTCGAAGAAAAAGAAAAAGATGGGAGGTTTTGTTCTCTCAAGTATCAAGTCATTATAAAGCTCAGTAATTAAGATACTCTGATCTTTGTACAAAGAAGAAGGTAAGGAGAATAGAATAGAAAGCAGAACAACTGCTCTCATACATGAATACTTGATTCACAACAAAGAACAGCTATAGAGCTGAGATAGCATGGCTTCTCAATAAAGAGTCCTAGGGTTATTCAGTGTTCACAGTGATAAAATGAATCTTGCTTACACCATTGAAAAATAAGTAATTCTAGAGAACACCACATGTAAGCAATAAAACAAGGTAAAGTTTGTGAGATGTTAGCTAGGAAGAT
>PVJX010042224.1:0-14267 GCA_004027295.1 Dolichotis patagonum
GCTCTGTTTGGGTTGTAGGTGGCTGGAGTTCTGTATGCTTCATACCTCTGCATATCATTTCTTTTTTCTATGCTTGGGAAATTTTCCTTAATAATTTCTGTGAATAGCCTTTGTAATTCCTCTGATTTGATTCCTGCTTCTTCATTCACATACTTTATTCTTAAGTTATAGATCCTCTTGTCATCTTCCAGTCTTTGTACCTTTACTGCCTGCTCCCTTGTTATTTTTAAGAGATCTTCCCTTTCATGACCCCACATTGCAGTCCTGTGTTCAATTTTTGATAGTCTATCTTTGGTTTCTTTCAAGCAGTTTTGCCAGCTTTCTATGGAGTCTTTAGTTTCCTGATAATCTCTTTGAATCTGCTTCATGAATTCTAGGTTTTTTCCTGAGCTCTTCATTAAATTTTTCTCTCCATTTGTGTTCCTCCATTCTTCTGTCTGTGTCTTCTTGAGAGGTGCCCAGCCCTTCTTTTATTAATCTACTTATCTCTTGTTTAATTTGAATTAATATTTCAGTTTTGGTCCCACTTACGAGGTCCTGAAGATATCTCTTTATGTCCACTAACGCTGTGTTTGATGTTGCATTTTTGCTGCCCTCAATCTCTTTTGTATTTACCTCTCCTGGATCAATGTTCTCAGGGTTGGGGGCTGGGAGTATTTTCTTATTTCTCCCTTTCGTCATGTTTTTTGTTCCTTCCATACAAGTGTACAGTGTAATTCCCAGACCCTTTTCTTGTTGGATAAGGCTGCTCTAGAGGGCGCAGGCTAGGAGCTTTAGCCCTCTTCAATATGTTATCAGAGATTAGAGTTTACCCAGGGGCAGTGTGCGCTAGCTCCTCCCCTCCGGGCCAGTCAACCTTTGCAGGCCTTCACTGCATCAGTGTGCACTGATCTCAGGAAGTAATATTGTAGTGACTCACTGGGTCCCCGCCAGGGGTGTGGCCTAGTCCAAGCATATTCCACCAATCCACTCAGCAAGGAGAGCAACCAGCTGAAGCCACTTCCTTATGAAGTTAGGGCTGTCCTGCCCAAAGCCAACATGTTGTCCAGTCGGTTTCCCCTTTCCCGTGGGAGGGTCTTATTCCCATCACTCACCGCGTGTTGATGCCAGTCCCCGAGAACTGCTGGGCTCCCTGACCTCCGACTTCAGCGTGTCTGTGGTGGGAATTCACGGTGCCCCTCGGTGGGTCATGTGCAGGGCCAGTCCAGGCGAGCTGTATGCAGGGCTGTTCAGCTCCGCGCTTAGGCAGCTCAAGCCAGTTGCTTCAGTGCGGGTCACTTGTTCAGGTTGGGCAGGAATTCAGGTGGCTCGAGGAGGGCGCTGCGCTCGCTGATACTAATAGTAGCCCCAGGACCTCATATTCAAGTGGTTTTTTGCTCTTTAGTTTCTTCCTGGGTTTTGAGAGTCCATCTCTCTCTGTTTGGGTCTCTCCAGGGTGTTTTATTCTGGCATTTGAGCTGTCTCTTTTAGAGAGGGTCTCTCTCCTGCTACCTACCAGTCTGCCGTCTTGTCTTCCTTCAGGTAGAATAATCTTGAGGCTCTTGTAGGTAAATGGATGCAACTGGAGATGGTTGAAACATTTTGAACTCATATGGGTGAACCAGTTTTTGGAGGTTTCAGTCCATACTCAGTTGGCTCCAAGGCAGGGTGGCATGGCGGGGCCGCAGTTCATGGCAGCTGCAAACAGCAAGGCAGAACCGGCAAGACCACCATCTCCTTTCTATGAAATCATCTTCTTTTCTTTTCTCTTCATTTGTAGGGCAACAATTTTAGCATTTTCGATTATAATGTCATCACCGCATGTATATATTCCTTCCCTCAATGTATATACATGTATTTTGTATACAATTTCTAGTGAAGAACCACACCTTGACTAGGTTTTTTTTTTAATCAGGGATCAAACCCATGACCTCACACTTGCCAGGCAGGCGCTTATGCCACTGAGGTAAGTTCCTGGTCCTAGTTGTTTTTCTTTTTCCACAGTTCCAATAGTAGCACGAACAGTTAGATTTCTAAACAAAACTATTTTTAGAAAGAAATAGTAACTTAAAAAATTAATTCACAAGCATCCCCATGTAAATAAAAGTAAGACAAAAATAATAAAGTCAAATTTATAGGTGAATTCCAGGTAGTCAGGTAGGCTTGCAAAGCTAGATTTTATGTACAGAGAAGTAAACTTGTAACCACAGAAGAATTACAAATTATTTTAAGGTCTTCTGTTCAACTGATTACATTCACAATATTTCAAATTGTCTTGATATATTGATCAGGTTACTTTGACTGGATATTGGATGTTAGTAGAACTGTGTACTTTCCATTAACTGAAAATCTCCAATGATTTTTAAGAATTTGATTTTAGCATTGTTTATGACATACACATAAATAATAAAAAATGACCACCTGGCTCAGCTTAGAAACTAGAATCTCACCTTGCTATGTCCCACCCTCTGCCCCTATCATTTCATCTGTACCTTCTTCTCCCTTTCCCTTGGGTGTGTGTTACCCTGAATATTATACTTGTCACTTCCTTGCTTTTCTTTATAGTTTTATCACAAGTGGATATAACCCTAAATAGCATATTGTTAGTTTTCCATGTTTTTTTAACCTTATGTAACTGCAGTCATATATCATTATTTTTCTCTATAATTTGCCCTTTTCTGCCCTTCGATGCACATGTTCACGAAATTCTTTCATAATGATATTTGTTATTGTAATTTATGTATAAGTCTCCATTCATTCAGTTTCTTGTTAGTGAGTATTTATTAGGCTTTTTTTTTCTTTTGCTATTAAAGATGGTACTGGCATTAACATAATGGCACACATTTCCTGGGTAAGAATTTCTTTAGAGGATCAGTGGTGGTGAACCCACAGCACACATTATTCAATTTTCTTTTAAGACAAAAGATGTTAATATATGAGTTGTTTTTACTAAACTAAACCCTCACTATTCAGGTTTAATTGTAGTGTTGGCACTTTGCAATAAACCAGTGGGTTTTGGGTTGCAGTTTGGGCACTTGTTTTTAAAGGGTTCACCATCACTGGTATGTACTTAGGAGTGGAATTGCTGGATTATATATAAAACTTTATTTGAGGTGCTGTAGTATTTACTGAGGTGGTTTAAGACAATTTATATGTTCATTAGAAGTATTTAAGTGTTTTCATTATCACACATCCTTATCAGTAATTCAAAGTGACTTATTTTAAAATTTTCACCAAGATGTCATTCTTTTTTTTAATCCTTCCTGATTTCATTTTTTAGTTCAACCTTAACCTCAACTTGCAAGTTGACCTTTCTTTACCTTCTTGCATCACCCATGGTTTTTGTCTATTACTTGAAAATAAATCTACTTCCCAGATGCAAAATGAAGTGCTGGGTGGTGTTTAGATTGATTAATTATTGGTCAGCATTGGCTTGGCTTGTTAGGCACTGGCACAGTCTGACCTACCCATCATTCTTCTTTCTCCTTTCCCTCAGTTACAGCTGTATGCTGCTTCCAGGAGGATGAAGCTTGAGTGACTTCCACACTGCAGTATCTAGAAAAAGCTGAGGTTCACATGTACAACTTAAATGTCAGGATAACACTTCTGCTGCATGTTTGAATTTGGTGCCACTGTAAATTCTTCTTCTTCTTTTTTTTTTTTTTGAGAAAGGTCTTGCTGTGTAGTTTGACTGGCCTTGAACTCTTGGTAGCCCAGGCTGGCCTCAGACTTGAAGTGATTCTCCTGCCTCAGCCTCTTGAATGCTGGGATTACAGGTATGTGTCACCATGCCCAGTAAGCAAATATAGATCTTATAGATCTTTTAAAATTAGCATTAATGCTGAAATTCAACTTAGGGTTCTCTCCTTATGGTAAGAAACAACTTGTTCAGGTACATATTTCAGGTGGGTCAGAGAATACCTCTTACTCAGTGACACTAGCATGGTAACAGTTCACCTGGTAAATTTGGGGGAGTAGTGGTGGTAGGGGAGTAAGAGCACTGGTTATTAATAGTGGTTAAGGCTAACCATGGTAATGTTTGGGGAAAAAAATGACATAGATCAGTGCCTGAATTGAAATTGAACCATTCTTTTTTTTTTTTTTTTTTTTTTTTTTTTTGGTACTGGGGATTGAACTCATGACATTGCACATGCCAGGCAGGCGCTTACACCACTGAGCTAGATCCCCAGCCCCTGACCATTCGTAATACATATTATTAAATTCTTAATAGTAACATTATACTGCAAGTATTAATACTCAGTAGTATTATTTTAATAATACTAAGAATTTACCCTTCCCACCAAAAAGGCAGGTGCTATTACTTTCTCAATGCAGGCAGGGAACTGAGGTACAGAAGTGTTAGAGGTACTCGGTCCAAAGACCTGGGCCATGATGAGAATGCTGTAGCTAATACATAGAGATGGAACACATAGGCATATAGACTTACCATTTTGAATGATGCCAAAACTTTGAAGTTCATTTTCTTTTTTAATTTTATTTTAATCACATTTCTATTCGTGTAAATCAGAAGCCCCACTTCAAAACCATATTCTTAGATTTTTGGCAGCATGGACATCTACCCAGATGACTAGTATTTCAATCTTTTTTCATTTCAAAGTACTTACTTGTAGGTGGCAGTGTTAGTTTCAAACTCTACTTTGCATTTTTCTGAGGAAGATTAGAAAAAGCCATCTGGATAGCATCACCCTAAAAAATTCTTCTCCAAATGGAACTTCCTTAAGAAGAAGTTCTAAGAGAAGAGAGTAATGATATAAAGCTAGGCAGAATTCAAATGGAAAATTTACAAACCGAAACATTAAATTCTGATATTTATGAGAATTATCTTCTGTATAAAAAAATTCACTGTTCTTTCAGTTAGTTCTTTGTTGTTGTTTTGAATTTTTATTTTAATTTTTTTTTTTTAATGTTGGTACTGGGGATTGAACTCACTACCGTGTGCTTGCAAGGCAGACACTTATGCCTGCTGAGCTAAATCCCCAGCCCCTGTTTTTTTTTTTTTTTTTTTTTTTTTTTTGAGGAAGGATTGTTTTGAATGGAAACCTTGACCTTAATACATTTTTTAAAAAGCTCTTGTTAGGTTTAATCTTAGTCATAGTTTGGTTTTGAATTTTGGGCCTGTGCCCAAATCTCTCTCTCTGTCTCTCTCTTTCCTTTCTTCCTTCATTCCTTCCTTCTTTCTTTCTGGTACTGAGAGATTGAATCCAGGGCTTTTGCACTAAATTACATCCTTAGCCTGCCTCAGTCTCCCTGATGCTCAGATTACAGATGTGCACCAGTTTGAGGCTTTTGTATTTCTCCTTTTCTTTTCCCTCTTCCTTTCCTTTCCTTTCCTTTCCTTTCCTTTCCTTTCCTTTCCTTTCCTTTCCTTTCCTTTCCTTTCCTTCTTTCCTTTCCTTTCCTTTCCTTTCCTTTCCTTTCCTTTCCTTTCCTTTCCTTTCCTTTCCTTTCCTTCTTTTCTTCCTTTCTTCCTTTCTTTTTGAGACAGGGTCTTACTATGCAGTTCAGGCTGGCCTTGAGCTCATTTTGTAGCCCAGGCTGGTCTCGAACTTGCAATGATCCTCCTGCTGTGGCCCCTCAGGTGCTGGGATTATAGGCCTGAGCCACCATGCCCGGCTCACTTGTGTTTCTTTTCTATTACCTTGTTGTTTCTGCTCTTTGGGCATTCACTACTGCTGTCTACACCTCTCAAATGGTGACATACTTATTGTAACAGTTGCCTAAAGCAAAATCTGACAGATGGTGGCAGGTTAATATTAAATATTTGTTTATAGACTGACTGACTGACTGTTCTGCTTGTGTTGATAAATGAGTGAATTAAACCTTAGTAGAGGGCAAAGAAACAAGATGGAGACTATATGTGAAACATTCTTACCAGTAAATATTAAGCACTTATTACATTTTTAACGTATCTTTGGAATCTATTAACCTCTACAAAAGCATGAAAAGTCTACACATGTATATAATTTCAGTGCTCAGCTTAGAAAAATCACAAGAAAATCTAAAAATGTCTATTGGTTCCATAAAAAATATATTTGTCTAGTTAGTTCACTTAATTGCAGTTACTCTACCCAGTTTCTTAAAATCAACCACCAAGAGTGTTAATTTAGACTCTTCTTGCCTTGTAAATTGCTATCATTTCTGGAATTTACATCTTGCTTTGAATTCCTTGGAATAATGTAAGACAGGACAATTATTAGAATACTATTTTATATTGGTTCTCTATAGTTTTCAAAGTAATAAAAGTTAGGAACTATGACATTTGTTGTGGTCCCATTGAATCAAATATGTTATGCAAAGATTCCTTGATGATAAAAAAGGGAAAATAGATAATTTGATTTATATGCATATTAATTCTTAGTTTTGTCATCATAAAAATGAACCTTTTAGTAAACTTGAGACCCTTAAGTTTTATAGTATTTTTGTGAATTTTAATTTTTTATTTCTTTAATACATTTCTGTATTTTCCGTATTTTCTCTAACAAGTCTTCATTTCTTTTATAATCTTAGAAAACAATACATTCTACTCTTTGAAAGTTCACATATTTAGTCATTTATCTTATTGCTGAAATTTATACTTTATTAAAGTAACTCCTTAAAGGATAGTGACTATACCAGTAATTTAAACTTCAAATTTCTGAAGACTACCAGAGAAAACAATGCAGAATTGTACTCACAGTGTATTTATGTAGCATTTGTAATTATCTTCTTGGAAAATGCTATTTTTGAATATACTTAAAACACATATGTAAACTGGTACATATATTTACATAATCATGTATTTTACTTATATACCAATATACTTTTTTTTCTAGCTTTAATATATCTGTTGTTTTCTTACATGTAAAATGAGGAGCAAGGTTAATTGGCAAACTATATTTCAGTTTTAATGCCTTATTATTAGCCACAATTGTCCTATGATGAAATCATTAAGGTCAGGGATATAGCTCAGTGGCACAGTGCCTACCTGGCAAGTACAAGGTCCTGAGTTCGATTTCTGGTACCAAAAAAAAAACCCCACAATCATTAGGGATAGCTTGTGAAACAGTGTATTTGATTTCCTGTTAACAGCATTCATCTCAACAGCAGATAAATGTTTTGCAAGTTCCCTGAAAAGAGTCATACAATAGTGATTTAAACAGTCACTTCCAGTAAAGCAGTGCGTGTTAGAAAACGTTGAGGATGAACAGACTCCGGCGAGAAGGTGAGAAGACCTTCCAGAGGAGTGCTGACCCACGAGGGGCGAGAAGGGCTGTCAGTAGGGGCGCTCAGCAAGCAGGACAGTCAGCCAAGGGAAAACTGACCTGGAGGACGACCCAGTGAGATACAAGACAAGATGACGTCCAGGGTGGTGGGCTAACCAGAAGCTAGGCCCAGGATGGAGACAGAATGGCCCAGGCCAGGGCTCTGGTGGCCCGATGAACAAATTCCAAGTCAGGAACTTGTCCAGGAATATGACAAAAACAAGATGGTTGATAACATGTCTCACCAAGCCTCAATTCATACCCTCTGAAGAGAAACTTTGTTCTGCTTGTGCTGATAATTTTAGAAAAGTTATGACTGATGTTGCTTGTAAAAGTATGCTTGTTACATACCTTGAGTTACTGAATGCTCACTTGTAAATTAAATTTTCCTGCTTGTAACCCCATTGTTTGACTTCAACTTGGCCCCGTGTGGTCTGAGATGTAGTCATTTTTGTGTATAAAAATTCCCTAGACAAACAGTCCCTGTGACAACCCAAGCTTTCTGCTTTCACTCTACAACAAGTGCTTTGCTCCTTTCTCTCTTTACTCTCTGCCTTGTAATTCCTGCTGCATTGGGAGAAGAACCCATCAGTCACACTGTAGCAGAAAGAGTGTCAGGGAGCTGGGTGTCAAGGCACAAGCCTGTAATTCCACCAACTCCGGAGGCTGTAGTGGAGGATTGTGAGTTTGACACCAGTTTGGCCCATATATGGAGACCCTCTTTCAAAAGAAAAAACCCAAATAGATGAATAAATAAGTGTTTAAAAATGCATAAGGGACACATAGAGGACCATACTAGATAGTGAGAAATTGACAAGCTTGAAGAGTTTTAATACCTTAATTTTGGAGCATACCTTTGTTGTCAGTTACTCATTCCTAATCGGAAGTTATTTATGATTTTCCATGTGGTATTGTTTACAAAATAAGAACTTGGTAAGATTTCTTTAAGCCTTCTGCTATTGTCTCTGTAGTGAATGCTGCTTACAATATGAACCCTGTTTATCAAAACCTACCCAGTTAAATACGTGAAAAAATGTTCAACAGCACTGGTCATTTGAGAGATGTAAATTAAAACAACACTGAGATTTCACCTCATCCCAGAAAGAATGGCTATCAATAACAAATGCTAGAGGTGCTGTGGGGGAACAAGGAACCCTTCTCCATTGTTGGTGGGAATGCAGACTGGTGCAACCACTGTGGAAATCAGTGTGCAGATTCCTCAAAAAAACTAGGATGGGAGGTTCCATTTGACCCAGCCATTACCCTTTTGGGTAATGAATTAAAAACATCATACCACAACAATATATGTGCATCCATGTTTATAGCAGCATAGTTTATAATAGCCAGATCTTGGAAACAACCTAAATGCTCATTGACTGAGGAATGGATAAAAAAGATCTGGTATTTCTATACAATGGAATACTATTCAGCCATAAAGAATGATAAACTGGACATTTTTATAGGTAAATGGATGTACCTTGAGAACATATTTATCAGTGAAATAAATATGTCACACATGTATAATTATTGTATTATTTCATTAGTATGATAGGGAAAAGCATGCATTTTGTCCCAGAGAGAATGACTTCAGCCAAGCAACAACTCAGGCCACACCTGCCTTCACTTTAATTAACCCACTGTGAACTATTTTGAGTTGACTTTTGGATGTCTTAAGAAATTTTTGATGTGCTATATAAGGTTTGTGGTTTTTGCATGTGGATATCCAGTTTTTCCAGTGTATTTATTGAGGGTACAATCCTTTCTCCACTTAACTGTTTTTGCATCTTTGCTAGAAATCAAATGTCTCTTATGTGGGTATCTATTTTGGGATTTCATATTGGTACTTTGGTGGTTTTTCTATCTTGATATCAATGCCATTTTGTCATGATTGGTATAACTTTGTGATGTCATGGGACTGGGAAGAGTTGGAGTCCTAATTTTGTTCCTTTATCAAAGTTGTTTAGACTATTCTGAGTCTTTTCTATTTTTACAGAAATGTAAGAATCAAAATGTTAATCTATATGAAAAATGATGTTGGCCATTTGATAAGGGATTGTGTTTTTTGATCTTTATTATTTTCTTCTATTTGCTTTTGGTTTATTCTGTCTTTTATTTTTAATTTCTCAAGGAAAGATAGGATATTTCACCACTTTTTGCTTTTCTAATAAATGTACTTGGTGTTAAAAGAAAAGAAGCACCACACTGTGCTGCAAACAAACAAACAAAAAACCCTACCCAATTATTTTATGATTTTCATATATATCATATATATTTAGGGTACCATCCAGTTTGTTTTTAGAAAAGGCAGTGGTCTTTTGATTCATTATAAACTTATAAAAAATAGTAAAGAGATTTTCTTTTTAAAACTCATTTTCAGCTGCTCTGAAGGGATCCAAAAATCATTTGTTAGGTAGTTAAACTTAAAGGGAACCAGTGTAACTCATTGGTAGAAAAGTTAAAAATAATATATTAAGTTTGTATGCTAGTTTTGCTTTTAAACTGATGACTGACCTTGGGAAACCTAGAGGTTTGATATTCAGTTTTGTATAAAATTGGGGTTGTCTCAGTCACTTTTCTTATTGCTAAGACAAAATGCCTAACACTGAAAGTTAAGAGAGGAAAGTTTTTATTTAGCTCACAGTTTGTAAAGGTCCGTAATCCCCTGGCTCTAAGTCTCAGTCACTTTTCTTATTGCTAAGACAAAATGCCTAACACTGAAAGTTAAGAGAGGAAAGTTTTTATTTAGCTCACAGTTTGTAAAGGTCCGTAATCCCCTGGCTCTAAGGCAGGGAGGCATCACAGAAGAGAAAAAGTCCGTGGCAGGCAGAAGGTAGCAAAGCAACAAGTGACAGCCACAGTTCTTTCTATTCTTTATATGTTACTCAGGTTTTATATTTTATATTTTGCTACCCACTCACACCCTTAATCCTAGTAGTCTTGATCCTAGCACTGCACCATGAATCAATTCCAGCATCATAAACTGTAGATCCAGCCATCTCTGAAAAAGTCCCACATATGACTGCATGAGGCTTTGGGGTACATCTAGGCACAAACCATAACAGGAATATTTGTACAAAATAGGGATAAAATAGAACTCATTTTGTAAAATTGCTAGTGGGGATTAATTACATGTCATTCTTTTTTTTTGGTACCAGGGATCGAACTTCTGACCTCACGCTTGCCATGCAGGCACTTAAGCCACTGAGCTAAATCCCCAGCCCCAATTACATCTCATTCTTACAGCACTTAGCAATCTAGTTAGTTAGCCAATGTTTATTGAGCACCAATCATGTGCTAAGCACTAAGCCAAGTACATGTTCCCTCCCTTCAAATTTCCCCTTCTACTCCTTTATCAAGGAAAACTGCCTCTGTGTTTAGTTAGCTCAAATCCTCCAAGAACTGAATGATAAGAAAGGATTAAAGATACAAAATAATTACTGGGGATGACATCTATGGAAGATAAAGGGGAGGAGCCAGGAACGGGCAGGTAAAGCTTTGGATTTCAGTGCAGGCCAGACATCCATTAAAGGAGAAGAAGAAAGAAGAATTGAATAGAAAAAGACTGCAGCACAGTTATAGAAACGTTTTGTCTAATAAGCTTCCTAGCCACAATTTTCCATTAGTGGAGTCCTGCATTAGGCAGGAATGGGGTAGCACTCCCCTGCCCTGGCCACCCTCATATGCAAGCGCTGGCTGATTGTAGGTCCAAAGAAGTATAGCCTTAGCTCCAAATGTGACAGGGTCAAAGAGTGCAGCGGGATGCTGACCAATTGCTTTCCTCTCAGAAGATCTGGATACCACATGCCTGTGCCATCAAACCCTCAGGCATTTGCTCTGATGGTTCACATATTTACTATTTGTTATCTGTATTAAAATTAATTTTTTGTTTTCTAAATTCTAATGGCTCTTCCTCTCTTTCTCTGAACTATAAGTGATAGGAGAATAGTCATTGGGTCAGTCTGTTTTATCACTGCATCCTCAAGATGCCTAAGATACATGAGTTTCTACCTACAAGTGGAGATCATTGCAACTTATGTTAGAGGGCTGTGCATCAGATTTTGAGAAGTGATTTATACAAAATGATTACCGTGGTGCTTGACATATAAGCTCCTAATAAATCTCTCCACTATCAAATTCTTGTCACGATTTCTACAATATCCTACTTTATACACTTTCAAAATATGATGCAGAGGCATTTTCAGAGGTCATGATCAGTTCAAGACATGCAGTAGTCATTATTCTTATCTTCATTCTGTAGTCTATTCTACACATTCCTGCATTCACTGCAACTTGTTTTATATTGAAACAAAAATTGCAGATTCCAGCTTAATGCTATTTTCTCTGGGGGCATTTTAAATATATTATCACACTTAATGCATTGGCAAAGTGGAAAAGCTTTGAAGATGAACTTACAAAGGTACTAATATACACACACATACACACACTCAACAGACACAGAAGAAAATGTTGGGAAGATGGGAAAAGGGATGCAAATGAAAGAATGCAGGACAGAGGAGTCTAAAAGAGGCTGCTGATGATTTCCAATCATAGAACAGCTTGACACACTTCACAGGCCAAACACAAAATATTACAAAATCCACACCAAAAGCTGCAAGTCTCGCTCTGCTGCCTTTCTTTGCTGATTCTGCCTCAATGTTGCAGGCTGAGTATGGGAAGGGACTATACTACAGGGAAGGGAGATGCACTGACTGCCAGAAGCTATGGAGATTGGAAGTGTGTCTGTGGCAACAGCTGTGAGACACTGAGCAAGTTGCTTGGCCATGGCTCAGTTCCCACCTGTAAAATAGAGATGATCATAGCTTATATTAGAGGGCTGTGAATCAGACTTTGAGAAATGATTTATAAAAAATGCTTAGAGTCAAAGATATCAAGCACCACCTGATAAGTGAAAGGTCCTGAGTTCAATTCCTGTTATTAAAAAAAAGATTAGTGTGATGCTTGGCATATAAGCTCCCAATAAATCTCTCCACTATCAATTCTTGTCAAGATTTCTGTAATATCCTACTTTAACCATTTTCAAAATATGATGCACAGGCATTTGCAGAAGTCATGAGGTACAAATATTTTTATAAATCATATTAAAGACATACATTGTTTTCATTTATTAACATTTGGCTTTAATGGTTCAAAAGCAAATGATTGCAGAACACAGCTGCTTTACACCAAATAACCATGATAAAGAAAATAGTAGTAACTGTTGACAAGGATGTGGAATAGCTGAAAAGTGTGGTAGTTCCTCAAAAAAGTAAATAGTTACTATATGATCCAGTGATTTTACTCCTAAATATATAGCCAACTATTTAAAATATGTTTAAACAATAATGTGTATATCAATGTTCATAGAAGTATTCTTAATAACATAAAAGAGTGAACAACCCTATAACTAACTAGGAATGGCTGAACAAAGCATAATATAGCCAAACAATGGGATATTGGCCTGGATAATACTTAGGGGTATATGTGTCCTTTGAATTGTTAAAATGTTTAGCAACATATCTGGTTAGGCAGCATTAGCAACTTTCTCCTCCAAGTGGTAATAACTCAAACTGTCTCCAGATATTGCCAAATGCCCCCTTGTGCACAAAAATCACCTTGAGCTGAAGAACACAGGCACATATTTATATTCCTTATATTCCTCACTGCCACTTCTAGTTTACAAAATTCTCACTTTTGACTGTGGGAAGACAAGATGGTGGACTGGTAGGTAGCAGGAGAGAGACCCTCTCTGAGAGAGACAGTTCAAATGCCAGAATAAAACACCCTGGAGAGATCAAAACAGAGAGAGATGGACTCTCACAACCCATGAAGAAACTAAACCCGCTTGAATATGAGGTCCTGGGGCTACTATTAGTGACGATAAGATCAGCGAGCATGGTGCCCTCCTCGAGCTGCCTGAATTCCTGTCCGACCTGAACAAGCGATCCGCACTGAAGCAACTGGCTTGAGCGCCTGGAGCGCAGAGCTGAACAGCCCTGCGTGCAGCTTGCCCGGACCGGCCCTGCACTCGACCCACCCAGAAGCACTGTGAATTCCCACCACAGACGCGCTGAAGTCGGAGGTCGGGGAGCTCAGTAGTTCTCGGGCACTGGCATCAACATGCGGTGAGTGATGGGAATAAGACCCTCTCACGGGAAAGGGGAAACCGACTGGACGACATGTTGGATTTGGGCAGGACAGCCCTAACTCCATAAGGAAGTGGCTTCAGCTGGTTGCTCCCCTCGCCGAGTGGATTGGTGGAATCTGCTTGGACTAGGCCGCGCCCCTGGCAGGGACCCAGTGAGTCGCTACAATATTACTTCCTGAGATCGGTGCACACTGATGCAGTGAAGGCCTGCAAAGGTTGACTGGCCCAGAAGGGAGGAGCTAGCGCACACTGCCCGAGGGTGAACTCTAATCTCTGATAACCTATTGAAGAGAGCTAAAGCTCCTAGCCTGCGCCCTCTAGAGGAGCCTTAACCAACAAGAAAAGGGTCTGGGAATTACACTGTACACTTGTATGGAAGGAACAAAAAACATGACGAAAGGAAGAAATAAGAAAACACTCCCAGCCCCCAACCCTGAGAACATTGATCCAGGAGAGGTAAATACAAAAGAGATTGCGGGCAGCAAAAATGCAACAACAAACACAGCATTAGTGGACATAAAGAGATATCTTCAGGATCTCGTAAGTGGGACCAAAACTGAAATATTAATTTAAATTAAACAAGAGATAAGTAGATTAATAAAAGAAGGGCTGGGCACCTCTCAAGAAGACACAGACAGAAGAATGGAGGAACACAAATGGAGAGAAAAATTTAATGAAGAACTCAGAAAAAACCTAGAATTCATGAAGCAGATTCAAAGAGATTATCAGGAAACTAAAGACTCCATAGAAAGCTGGCAAAACTGCTTGAAAGAAACCAAAGACAGACTATCAAAAATTGAACACAGGCTTGCAATGTGGGGTCATGAAAGGGAAGATCTCTTAAAAATAACAAGGGAGCAGGCAGTAAAGATACAAAGACT
>PVJX010042225.1:0-14273 GCA_004027295.1 Dolichotis patagonum
GCTTATGCCACTGAGCTGTATCCCCAGCCTCCTCTCACATTTATTACAAAGTTCAGTCCCCAACGCCAGCCTAAATATTGGTGCAAAGCAAAGCATTTTGTAGCAGAATAAATTGTTTTGTATTGGTTTTCCTTATGCAATGAAGGAAACATTTTCAAATCTTTCTTGCAAAACTTTTCGGTGGAAAGCTCTTCAGAGACATTGTTGGTGCAAAAGACCTCGTCTGTCACGGAGAAAGCCTATGTGGTGATGGCCAAGAGATGGGACACACCCATGGATGTGGAGAACAGATGTGTTCTGAAAAGTTGCCGATTCCTTGATTTTCTGTGTGAGGGATTCTACTTTTTCACTGACTTGCCTCATAAAATTAGAGTTATGCTTCCAGAAGAAATAAAAATCCAGGAAGACAAGGACTCACAATAATTCTCTGACCAGCTGATGCTAATAAGACTTCAAAAAGGTGTAAAAATAAATAAGGCTCGTAAGTTTATTGTGAGATAATGTACAGGACCATGGCTGCTGCTTCCCCATCCACCGGGCACAACTGAGGTCACAAGGGAGTCGGGCTGCCAGTTGTGTCTCAGTTTCCTGCAGGGGCACACACTTCCCTAGGGACGTCAGGCATGGGACGCCACGACACAGCTGAAGTAATGGCAAGCGTCATGGAATTCCATTGTCCTGTGGATTGTACAATTATCCTCACTTTGTTTGCTTTGTACTTTGTATACTTCTCATCCTTCCCTCCAGAGCCACACCTTGGAGGTTTAAACTCAAATGACACCCTCTACCTGAAGAGGCCTCTGTCCTTCCTGGTCTGAGCACAGTACACTTCAGCGCCTTCCTGGGGGACGACAGGGAGGAAAGATTTTCCTTGTCATGGAGCGTCTTCTGTGTACCACATGCACTGCAGACACAGCCACAGGGAGTGGCCACACTTTCGGTGACACTGCCCTTTGCATTTCTTCCAAGCCCTGCAGCCATCTGGAATTGTGGTGCAGTCCTGCTGGTGAGATCATCACTGGTTTCTCCCCGCTGATATGCAGCCTCCACAGGCACACAAAGATGCTGTGTCAAATGAATGGATGAATCCCGGTGTGGGGGCACAGTCCCCTAAGTCTAGCACTCAGCATGGCGACACAGGAGGGTCACAAGTATGAGGCCTGAGTTAACGGACGGATGACTGGTGGATTGAGGGGTTGGCGGATTGATAGATGGGTAGATGGGTTGGTGGTCAAGCAGGTGGAAGGATGGATGAGTGGGTGGACGGGTGGGTGTGGTCCAAGAGGGCTCCATATCCAGGGATGTGTCTTCCGGCAGGACTGTTACGTAGGCGGGGAAAAACACCTGGCTTCTCCATCCTGGTTCTACCTGCTTGTTAGATTTGAGGCCAAAAGTCTTTGTGACTGTGCCAGAGTGATAACGGGTGATACGTTAGGTGACAATAATAGGTCAGGTGTCATGAACTTGGGCTTTGGGAGTTCCAGGAAGGGCTTCTGAGGACACAAAGAACAACCGAGTGGGTGGATGCCACAGTTCCAACCAGGAGGAAGGTGAGAGTGGGAGGAGGGAGGAGGGAGACATCAGAAGAGCTGCAGGAGTGAGCTCGGAGCAGCCCCAGCCTAAGAGCGGAGCCAACAGACCTGAGACTCGGCCGGGTTTCTGTTTTCATTCTCTCCTGGACAGCGGCCTCTCACAGCAAACGTGTGGTCAGGGCCTGCCTGGCAGAACCAGCTGTGACTCAGGTAATCTGTCTTTTTCTTGAAGGCTGTTACGCCCTTTAGAAGCACAAATGGGCCGTGTGGAGACACAATTTCAAGGATTTCTAACCTGGAGCACCGTCTTAACAGCTGATGTATTTCTTTGTTTTTGTTTTTTGTTAAGAGTAGGAAAATTTATTGGAGGATAGGAATGCGGAATAGGAATAACTCCTGAGAGACAGGAGAGGTCCTGAGTGGGTTGCCCAATATCTGACGTTAAAAGGAGACGTTTATCATTGCCCAAGATCGTTTCAGGAAGAAGGATCGAGAAAGAGGGAAGTGGAGACTGCCTCAAAACCTGACTCCCTGGTCTCCTGTTTTCGTTTTCTTAGGAGTCCTGCTCTTGGCAGCCAGAGCTCACAGTCCATGGAGGATGCCTGTGTTAGTTACCTTCCCATTGTGGGCACATACCCAGTGCCTGCATTAAAAGGAAGAGAGATTTACTTGGCTCACAGTTCCAGTAGGGTCAGGCCATGGTCCTGGCTGAAACAGCATGGGAAAAGGGCATGGTGGAGGAGAACTGCTCAACCCATGGCAGGGTGACAAGGGAAGAGCTGAGGGCAAGAATCCATCCTGAACTACACGGTGAAACCCTGTAGGTCACACTCCCAGAGACTCACCTCCTCCAACCAGGCCCCACCTCCTAACAGTACACTTGGCCATTGATACGCCAGCACTCACTGCCTGCCCCATGGATGAGTACAGTGACGCATGATCCAATCACGTTCCAAAAGGCCCGCCTCTGGACACATGAGACTTCTGGGGGACATGATAGAGCTAAGCCATAACAAGGCCACTTTCTCTGTGCTTTCATGTGTCAAACGCCAAAATAAATTGATGCATTCACATTCTGAGGTGGACTTGGACCTGAAAGGACATTGGTCAGATTCCTACCCTTCTAGGGTGGCTGCTGTCCCTTGTCACTGGGTTATGATGTCCTGTAGAGTTGTAGGCCACATGACAATGCCCTCTTGTTTCCATTGCAAGGGAACGACCAATGGCCATCCAGCATGGATGCTGAACTAATCCCATGGACACTGTGGCTGTCCCAAGCATAGGCAGCAGGGGTGTGAAGGACAGTTAGAGGACAGAGAGGGAAACAGTTCAAGTCTGAAGGTGCTGAGAAGGGTCTCAGAAACCTCTTCTACCACACAGGTGACCTTGGCCTGGACCCAAGAGAAGACCTGGTATCCACCAAGAGGAGAAAACTGAGGAATACTCCTTGGCCATGTCCCCTGTTTTCAAAGCTCACTGTTCTCTGTGCAAAAGTAGGCCTGCCAACTGTGGTAAAACCGTCTGTTTGTTTGGGACAAGGTCTCACTATGCAGCTCAGGCTGGTCTTGAACTTACCGTGTAGCCCAGGCTGACCTAGAACTCACAGTGACCCTCTTGCTGTGAGTCACTTTGAGAGCTGCTGGCCATCAGGAAAACTCACATTCCTCACTAAATGTGACTTTAAAAGCTTTGTTCCCCACACAATGAGCTTATTAGGTATGGGAGCCATGATTCATTGTGTAGAACTCCTCCAACTGTGTCACTACATTCTGTGCAAACAAGGCTCCACAGAGACCTGGCCATGAGTCGCATTTTCTGGATGTGTCTCCACGAGGGAGGCCTTGTTCCTCAGGCCAGAGGTGCCCCTCAGCGAACCCCTGGCAGGGAACATCCCCTTTTGGGAGAGGTGCTGTGCTCTGAGCAGCCTGTGGCTGGGCCCAGGGGGCTGGGTGGGGATGGACCAAGGCTCCAGGCTGAACTCTTGGCACTGGCAGTCGCCCAGGGTCTGCTTTGAGACAAGGCTGGGAGACCTGAGCAGATGCCCACAGTCCCCTCCTGTGTCCCTGTGACCATCCATGGCATTGCCCTTATTTTAAAATCACTCTCTGGCACTGCTTCTGGTAAACAAGAGACAGTATTTTGCCACATGTGCTATAAACCCAGCGTTTGGTGACACTGAGGCCCCCGCCCCATGGGTGGACCATCTCGCCAGCGCTCATGTTTACCACACCTGTTTTCACACAAAATTGATCACATCTCAGACACTACTAGAAATGGAACTGAATCTTGGAGACATGTTATCCCTTCAAAGTCTCAGGGCTCCCCTTGGTAAGATGGACCAGGCCTAGAGGAGAGAGAGACACAAGCTGGGGGGCCCCAGGAGTGTCCCATGCAGGCTGTGGCCTCCATCTTGTCCCTGGGCACTGCACGTCCTGGTTACCGGGACTCTATCCCTGGTTGCAGGGGCTGGAGTGGCTGGAGCAAACCCCAGGCCTGAGGCTGTAGAGAGGACTCCTCATCAAGAATGTGGGGCCCTTGTGGGAACAGGCCACATAGGACTCAGCATCATCACCTCATCCTGGTGATGACTTCAGGACCCTGAGGGCAGGGTCAGGAAGCCTCACTCTATGGCAGTCAGGTCACAGACGGGCAGGACCTAGTGGCCGGGTGGTATTGGCCAGCACTTAGGCCTAACATCCATACCTTCTGAGCTCAGGCTCAGTCTCCCGGTGACCCAGGACAGGCACTGAAGCTGCAGCACCTGGGGCTTCCCCACCTGCTGGCCAACACCTGTGCGGATCAACTCACTCACCGATGTCCTCTGTTACCAAGGCACCAAAGTGTCCCCAAGACCCAGAGGTGGGGCCAGTGCCAGCCTGGAAACCCACAGGTGTCTCATGCTGACCTGGCCCCAGACGTGAGCAGGGCGGGTCCCCTGAGACACAGAGGGAATGTGTGTCCCGCTCTCCCAGGTCTCTGCAGTCCTTGGGGCTCTGTAGCTTGTGGAACCTCCCCATCTCTGCCTCCATCCTCATACGGCTTCTCCTGTGAGTGTGTCCAAATCTCCCCCTTCTTTTGGTGGCACTGGGAACTGAATCCTGAGCCTTCTCTCTGGGCTACATCTCCAAGCCTCTTTTTATTTTTTATTTTGAGACAAAGTCTTGTTAGGTCGATAAGCTGCCCATGCTGGGCTTGAACTTGTATTTCTCCTGCCCCAGCCTCCCAGAGTGCTGGCACTGCAAGCCTGCACTACCACACCCAGCCCAAATCTCATCCCCTCATAAGAACGCCAGGCATGGTGGAGTTAGTGGCCAGCCCCACCTGGCAAGACCTCATCTTAACCAAGGAACTCAGCAATGGCCCTTTCCATATGAGGCTCCACTGGGAGGTACACCCTGGGAAAACAAGAAAGCGCTCCACAAGGAATCCCTGAAGCTGGCAGGTGACAGGGAAGCACTAATGTCCCATGAGCACAGCCAACGTGGCAGAGCTCAAGGTACAGCACATGGCACCACCTGGCACCCCCAGCCAGTGCAGCCTCGTGGAGCTCACGATACCTGGGCCTTGCCATGGGCAGCTGCAGGCTGGAAAGGGCCTGCAGGACAAGGGCCTCCCATCCTCCCATCACCACCAGAGCGACAGCGGCTGGGGGTGGGGGTAGCGCTGCAGTGTCCCTCTGGGAAGCTGGCCTGGCTCCCCCAAACCTCAGGCCTTCCAGGGATGCAGCCTGCAGTGGCCCCTCAGCCTCGCAGACCCCATGTGCGCTGAGCAGAAAGGCAGGGTGTGAAGCCAGAGAGAATGCGTGACAGACAGCATTACATTTAACATGTAAATCGGTCTGGACGGGGTTTATAATTTTCCATGCTCCTTGCTGTGAACTTGAAAGCTGCCCCACCCTATCTGTCACCTCTGTTGTTGTGGGGCAGTGTCTGGCAAATCAGTTCCTGGCTGCCTTTTCTGGCTTAAATCCTGACACCAGCCCAGGCTGCTGCTCTCCAAGTCACTGGCTGGCCACCCCAGTGACACTAGGACTGGGGGTGGTTTGATTCCTGTGGCTGGACGTGGGGCAGTGGGCATCCAAGGGCCTCTGTCCAAAGTCCTAACCAGGACAGACCCCACAAAACGCCTGGGGTCTGACACCAGAGCTGCCCTGCACATCCCGCCCAGCTTCTCCCTGTCATGCCCCCAGCGCTCAGTTCAGCACCCCTCGGAGTCAGTGATTTCTCTGGTCCTGTGTCCAGGGGACTGGGCACAGCCTCGAGGGGCGTGAGCTTCTCATGCAGTGGTCACAAAAGCAAATCCAGCCTGAGTTTGGAAGAATTAAGTTCAGCAGTCAAGGAAACAAAAAAGTTTGAGAGGAAAACACCAGAGGCTAATTTTGCAGTTTGAAGAGAGGGCCCCGACCCAAGTCGGGGGAGGTGTGGGTCTGGGAAAAAAACGTGCCAGGAGAGATAGTTTCAGCTGTTCCTGCAAACAAAAACTTACACATAACAACCACAAGAATCTAAAAGAAGAGGAAAGACAAGCCAGGGCAGGGGGAAGTGATTAGACAGTTTATGAACAAAGCTATGGAACCCAGGATCAATAAAGAACTATACTAGTGAGAGGGAAAAAACTCAGCCAGACAGGAAATGAGCAAAACAGGAAAACAGGCACCCCCATGTAAAGGCCCCAGGGAGGGCACTGGGACAGGAGATGCAGTGGAAGTATTTTTTATTTTTGGTTTTGTTTGAGACAGGGTCTCATTATGTAGCCCAGGCTGGCCTCAGACTTGTGGTGATCCGTCTGGTTCAGCCTCCCAAGGACTGGAGTCTCAGGTGTGTGCCTCATTGCTCATCACAGCGGAAATAAGAACAGACACAGCTCACGCCCAGCTGCAGGGAAGGGAAACTTGAAGTGGTAGCACTGGGCACTCGTCCAAGCTGAGACACAGGTGCTCCTGAGAGCTGCTGGCACGTGCAGCCCTTCCCATTGTGTGGAGACAGTCACAGAAACTCAGAGCACCTGGGAACTGTCCTCGCCCTCCACCCCACATGGGGCAGGGCAGGGAGCCCTGTGCCATGCCAGGGTTCCACGACCACGGTGGAGGGGCCCTCTGCCCTCCACCCTGCACCTCCAAGGGAAGTGTGGGAGGTGGCGCTGTGACCCTCCATGGGGACCTGGTGTTAGAGAGATGTCCAGGGTGAAGACAGGTTGCAGAGTGAGGGAAGCGTGTTGCTTGTTGTCACATTTGGGTTTACAATGGCCTCAGACAGGTTTCTGACTCCACAAGTAGTTCTTCTGCAGACTGGGGACATCACAAGTTTCCATATCCTAGGAAGCTTTTCCTCCCCCTTCTTGCTTCCTTCCCTTCCTTCCTCCTGCTCTTTGTTCTTCCTACATCCCTCCCTTCTTCCTTCCCTGCCTCCTTCATTCTTTCTTCTCTCTTCTTTGCCGTTCTCGCCCTCCTTTCTTTCACGTGGGTTGGGAAAAGGGGCCAGGTGCACCCGCTAAGCACACGTTCCCCCTGCGGCTGGGTGCGGCAGAGCTGTCGGGGGGCCAGAGCTGACGTGATGGCGGCTTGGCTGGGCTAGGCTGGGTGTATGTGTTGACGGCTCTGGCTTGGCATTGATTCATCAGAGTTGAGAGATACTGGGGGTGGTGGTACAGGGCCACTGTCTTCAGGACCCTGACCTCACTCAGGGGTTGGACAGTGTCCCCAAACTGCACAGCAGCACAGCCTCCCCTGAAGACTGACATTGTCACGGGCTGGGCCTGAGCATCCCCGAGGCTGACATGAGTTTAACTGACTTGTTTAAAACAAGTGTGCAGGTTTGCTGACTCTCATCTCTGAAAAAAGACTTTTCAGGAAGCGTCAGTAAACAGAGGCAGGAGGAGGATTTATTAGAGGAGATGCAGGACGCAGATAATTGAGGCACACGACAGAGGTAGGGTGCCTTTAGGGCTGTTATCAGCCAGGGCGCCCCGGGGAGTGTAGTCCCCCTGTCGGGTCACAGTGCAGGCCGGTTCATGTGGGCGTGACATGGCGATGGTGTGATACAGCTGTCTCCACTACAGCTGTGTTCAGGGCGGGAGGAAGCAGAAGGTGATTTCTGGGTGAAACCAGTGTGCGACGTGCCCGGGGTGCTGTTTTGGGAGGAAATACTCTGGGCTTGTGTTCTGAAGCTGCAGGTTTTCTTTAAAGTACAATTTTAAATTCTCAATTCTCTGGTCTGTTTTATTTCTTCTATTCAACCTCAATATGACTGGAATGGGCACTAGTTTTCATTACTGCACAACTGTTGTGCCTAGATCCCCTACCCCCTAAATGGGTGCACGGAAAAGGTCCCTGCATAACTGTTGGGGTCTGTACCTAGATCCCCAAGCCCCCAAACGGGTGCACGGCGAAGGCCCAAAGGAATGAGACAAACGACACGCTCTTTAGGGCTCCAGGAGAACTAAAATCCTCTGCAGAGCTCATAACTCTGCTAGCCACCAGCAGACTGGCCCTGGGCAGCCCATACCTAATCAGAACAAACAAGGAGCCCAGTGGACAATGGAGGAAACCTGAGCAGGATCTTGAGAGGGGTTCAAGGACCCCTCAGAGCAACAGCCGATGCTAATTAAGGAAAACTATCCAGAAAGTCTCCAGGAGGCCTCAGCTGTGGCCTATCTTGCCCCCTGAGGTATCTCCTTGTTCTCAGTTCAGCCAGGCCTGGGCTGAACAGCCTTGCACACGTATTCATTCAGCTTTAATGCTCTCCAACAAAAAGCAAATCATAGCAAATCATCCACCCTAACCAAAGGGAGGGTGTGACTTGCTGGGGGTCATAGGCTGGGGCAAGGGCATTGCAATTTTTCTAAGTTCCCAAGAAGAATTTAAGGTGCAGTACAAAACTAGAAAGCATCAATCCAAGGTATGCATCCGAGAGGCCAATTGAGCCTCCTGCAGTCATAGTTCAGGCCTGGCCAGCTGCTGACCTCCAGTCTGGATGCAAATTTGCTGAGGAAGAGGGCCCAGAAGCAGTTGGGTGCAAGGACGGAAGAAGGAAGAAGGAGAATCCCTCAGAAAAAAAGGATTGAATTACTATGCCCAGTTAATACAATAAATCATTACAAAAGCCCTCTATCTACAATTTTGTGTTATTAATAAAAGCAGCTGCATTTAAAGAATCACCATGCAAAGGAAATGAAAATGAGAAAAACCAGGAAGAAATGCATTAAAGTTGCTGTGCAGGGATACTAAAGATCTTAGTTGCAAGATCAAAATTTTTTTTCGAAGATGAGACATACACATTTGGCTATGACTAAAGGAGTGAATGATGAAAAGAGGAATACAAACTATTTAATATGTAGTTAACTGACAAGGGGTCAGTTTGCAAAATTCATAAAGAACTTTACTAGAGGGACAAGAATAGGAATGCTCCTTGGCAATGTGGAAGACCGTGAGGATGGGGACTGTGTCTGGCTGGCACGGTACCTACAGGCCTGAAACGCCACTGCTCATGAAGTGACAGGCAGTGTAGGGGGGCAGAGGAGCAGTCTGGACTCTGGAGGACACCACAGCTCTTGCCCTTTTTCACATGGCGGCCTGACCAGAGTGACTCAGCACTTTCCCTTCCTGGAGCTGGGGCTCATGGGAGGTATGCAAATCTTCCCAGGGCACCATGGGAGCCCTTATAAAAGCCAAGATGGGCCCATCCTCTTAGCTGACTCTGGAGAGTAAGGCTCAAGGCTTGGAAAGTGAGGTGCCCCCAGAGTGTCCCAGTGCCCTGATTCTGGTCTAGAATCCAAGGGGAATTGATCCCTCTGTCCTTGTGGGCCACTTGGGGAAGGGAGGGTTCTGACTTCTCCTTCCAGGTCTGGAGCTCCACACAGACTGGACTCATAGGTGGTGGGCTCTGAGGGTGTCAGGGTGATGGATGAGGTTAGGGGTTAGCCAAGGGACTTCTGATACATTGGCTCAAGCTAAGTAGGGCCCAACTAACCAGCCTGAATCCTCATATCCCTTTACCTGGGGCTTCCAGCAGCTGGCCCCTCAGGGAGTGCTTAACCCTACTTCTTTGCCTTTCCAGCTCGTCAGATACTGAAGGAGTGCTCAGATAGAGAAGCTTCTAGAAGCTCAGACTTCCTAAATTTGGTAGGTCTTTGCTCAATTGAGACCCGGTTATTCCACTTCAGGTCCCTGAACAAGGAACACCTTTCTGCTCCTGCCCATCTTCCTCCCCCAACTCCTGCCTAGCCTGGCCCCTGAGGTCCCCAACAAGTGCCCCTTTGCTGTTCATCCCTAGAGGCAGCAGTGTGGCCATGTGTCCCCCAGTGGTTGTGCACCTGGGCAGAGAGGGCGTGTCCTACCTCTACGCTTCCTGGCTGTATGAGCTGCAGCATGGATGCTGGCTGAAGGACTGCTTTACCTGCTTCAAGGATGCCTTCCTGAAACTCAAAGCTTTATTAGAGTCAGAGGACTGGGAGGAGGAAGAATGGGACTCCATGGAGCAGCAGGAGTATGGGTCTGAGGATGAAGAGCCCTCAGGGTCAGAGACTGGCTTGGAGCTACAGGAGGAAGACCCAGGTCCCACCGAGGTACCCACTCAGCCGGTATTCCAGCTTCCCAAAGATGAAGAATGGACCCAGGCCCTCCCCTGGAAGTTACCCAGGGGGTATCACTGCGCCCATTGGCCCTGACCCCTTCCCTCCTGTCCTCCTCCACAGCTGATCCCCAGGGTGACTAGGGTTTCAGTGGGGCCCATGGTGCTGGAGCTGGGAGCCATTTGGCCAGTGGAGCCCTGGGAAGCTGAGGCCTGGCTGCTGGGCCTACAGATCTTCTTGGTGGTGGGCTACGAAAATGACCTTGTTTTCATGTGGAAACTGGTTCCAGTTCAGGGCCTGAGGAGCCTAAGCTGGTACTGGAGGGTGCTGCTGGAGCCCACCCCCGAGATGTGGATGGCAAAGCACTACGATACATACCTGTTGCTATACCTGTTCCAGTACCCATTGGGCATCCTGGAGAGGACACAACACAGTCATCAGATGTGCCCTGCATTCACAGTTGTACAAAAGAAAGATTTCATAGTTCTGTCCTTCTTAACCTGGAATCATAGGGTGGCAGGAGAGGGGCACTCAACCTCTGCTCCATAGCCCCTTACTTGAGGCCAGGACCCCAGACTCCCCAAGATGAGGAACTTTGTACCCAGGAGGCCAGGAGAGAGCTGAATGTCATGGGAGTCTTGGCCCTGGGGAACCTGTCCCGCTTTCAGTCCTTTGGTCCCAGGCCCAGAACTTAGGAGCTGAGGCCCAGGTGGCCATCGCTGCCCTGGCCA
The DNA here is from genome assembly GCA_004027295.1 of Dolichotis patagonum. Lineage (NCBI taxonomy): Eukaryota > Metazoa > Chordata > Mammalia > Rodentia > Caviidae > Dolichotis > Dolichotis patagonum. The sequence goes on from PVJX010042225.1 coordinate 10,832, forward strand.
CCCCAGGACACCAGAGACTGGGAAGGGCCAGCCATCACCCTCCCACTCAGCCGGGTGAGCAGGTGGCAGGGGCTGGGGAGCTTCAGCTGGAGGAGAGAGTGCAGCAGCCTGGGGGTGGGGTAGGACTGGCTGAGCCTGGGGGGGAGGGGTCCCGGTGCTCTCCGGAGGCTCCTCATCAGAGGACTTCCTCTAGAGAGGGGCACAGCCCTAGAGTGCATGAGCTGGGGCCAACCTGAGGCCTGGCTTGTCTTTGCTCCATGTTCTCTGGGGGCCTCCTGCTGGTCTGCAGTGGGAGGATCCTGGTTTCAAGCTGGTTTGTTTTTTTTTTAAATCCAATTTGGTTCTAGCTGTTTTAAATTAAATAAATTCACAAAAGCTTTTATTCAAGTGTGTCCAGAGCTTTCTTAGTGAACCCTTGTTGGTGGCCTTGTCCATATCAATTTTCACAACACCAGCTTCACTGATCAGTGAACAAAGTGGCTAGGAAATGTATGGCCTCAGGTTAGTGGCTGGGCACAGCCTTTCCTTGGTCAGTTCCTGGAATGACCAGGGCAGGGGCAGAGGCAGGCTTCCTAGAAGGTAGCCTGCTCCCCCTTCACCTCATATTCTAGAAACTGCGAGGAAATCTGGCTGAAACCCCAGCCCCCGTTTGTGGTACTCAACCCAACACCTCCATCTTGCCCTGTGTCTTGATGTGGCAGTCAGTGCCATGTGTGGAAAGCCAATGTTTCCCGTCCCCGTGTAGAGATGACATGTCACAGTGCTTATGAAGCCCTAGTGGGCACCGCACATAATGACAGACATCAGGGCTGGCACAGAACACCACACAGCTGCTCCAGGAGGCTGGGAGAGGGAGGCCGAGAGTTCCAGAAGTCAGACCAGCCAAAGGGGGCCCACTGAGCCCCTCTAGTTCCCCTTGCTGGTCCCTTGGGTCCATGGTCAGTTGCTGGTGGTCAGATTTAATCACAGATTTTGAGATTATCTTTTTAAAAGTAACTTCCAGTATTATGTGCCTGTTTCAAATATAATTCATTGTCAAACATATAGAAGAAAGATAAGAGGAGAGTGAGCCTAGGCAGCCACATGTCCTCTAGAGGGCTGTCGGCACCAGATGTGATCCGTTTTCTTTGATGAATATGTACAAGGGTTTGTGTTGTTTACTTAATTTTAAAAGAAAAAGCTAAAAACTGGTGTGGACAGATTACTTACAGGCAGGAAGCAGCTACAGGAGGGCAAGTAGGAGGAGGAGGAGCAGTGACCCCCTGCGGAGACTGGCTCTGAGCCAAGCCCCATGCCAAAAGCAGACTTTGTCATCTGGGCAGGTCTAGAACCTAACTGGGGCCCAGCGTCCCCTCCTGTGCCCAGAATCTGTAACCTTTGAGCTCCTGGGCCAGTGGGATGGGATGATGGCTCCTACAGGAAGAAACAAAGCAGTGTGGGCTCCAGAGCCTTCCCCTGGAGACCAGAGATGCGGAACTCGAAAGCAGCCTTGCTGTTCTGCCGGTTATTTGAGTCCACTCAAGCGTGGGTTTCCTGCCAGCTGGAGACCATCAGTAAGGGGCTCAGGAGGCTAGGAGAGATCCCACGCTCTCTGCTGGAGAGAGATTTTAGTCAACAGCAGCAAGTATAGGGCCCCTGTAAGGCCAACAAGAAGACCCCAGTTGAGGAAGGGTCTTTGACCCATCCCTGGGGAGTCCCATGAGGCAGCAGCTGGAGGAAGGGAGGTCAGGAGGCCTCACCCGGTCCAGACGGTTGAGAACACTGCCCAGAGGCCCCCCCCACCAGCTCGGAGAGGTGATATCTCCCCTCCCCTGCTGCTGGCGTTTAGAGATACCTGAGTGCTGAAGGGTTGGGGCTACTGGGCTGACCCCCACCTCTCCTGCTCCTCGGCCTTCAGCAGCTGGGAGAGGGGGCAGAGGTTACAGCTATTGAACCCCCACCCCCGACCCCCAATGCCAGGCTACTGCCCTGATTTAGGGTTTACCCGGGGGGCCTGGTAGGTTTGAGGGAATCTGCTAAGTTGGTTGGTTGGTTGTCTTTTTGAGACAGGGTTTCACCATGCAGTTTGGGCTAGACTTGAATTCACTTTGTAGCCCAGGCTGGCCTTGAACTTGTGGTGATCCCCCTGCATCAGCCTCTCAAGTGCTAGGATTACAGGTGTGCACCAGCAGGCCCAGCTTGTCCCAGTTTTGAAGGCTTGGCTTGTGTGGGTTGCTGGCTGGGCTCCGTGGTCCCATAGTCTCCTCAGCTGGAGACCTCTCCTCAAATGATCCAAATATAAAAGACAAAGCTATGCTCTGTGGTCAAATTTTGCTTTTCTCTCAATACCCTGAAAAATGGCACTGACTTACAAAGACTGAAAGAAGCTAAGGAAAAAGTTGAGATTTAAACATTCTGGTTGAATGAGAATCACAGTGCACCACGGAGCCCTCAGAGGCAGTCCCCTCACATCTGTCACCTGAGAGGATCACATATCAGGAATGACACATTTTGGGGGTTAAAAATGGCTTCACTTATCGATTCCACTTTAACTGGTTCCCTTTGGCCAGGGAAGACTGTGGGACCTGGAGCCTGGGGCCGGGCCTTGTTCAGCTCTCAGGGACCCAGCTGGAGAGGGCGCTGCGGCCCAATCTGACTGGGCCACAATGTAATGTCAATGGCCCCTCCTAGTGGTTGTTTCAGGCTACTCAGGTGCTCGTGCCTCACATGTCTCAAATCTTCCAGGCCTGCAATGGAGAAAACAGGGTCCCACCCTCAGACCGGCTCCTGAAAAGAACTGAGAGGCAACAGCAAACCAGCAGCTGGGATCTCCCGAGCCCTCCCCAGTCTCCAGCCTCCTCTGCCCTTGGCTTGGGACTGGTGAAGTCAGGGCTCTCTATAGGATCCAGGGGTCCTTCCAGAGACTCTGGTGGGGGGCTGAGGCTCCCTGTGTGCTCCTGCCTTCCGCTCGGTCCACTCCACGGCCAGTAGCCCTAGCCCTAGAGGCCAGCCGTGGATGTGCTGTGTGTGTGCCCAGATGTGTGCATGTGGTGTGTGTGTGATGTGTGGACATAAGTGTTGTGGTCTACCTGTGCATGTGTGCAATGTGCATGTGTGTGCACGCATGTGCACTGGTTGGGTTGACAAGTGTGACCTCCAAGGCTCCCCAAAGCAGGCACCGGATCCCAGGGCCCCAGCCTGGTATGGCCACTGCTCTACACATGCCTGGTGAAGGGCAAGGGACAGTAGCCCTGGTGTCTGCTGTGTGCCCTCCAGGGGAGAGGACTGAGCACCAGGCACTGGCTGAGGCTGCCTTTGGGGATGGATGAGACGGGACAGTGGCATCTCAGTTAACCTGTGGTTTCCACGGCTTCTGCAGTGGGAATGGGTCACCACACGGCTGCCTTCCTGTGCTGCTGCCTGCCCTGGGTCTGCCTTCCAGGTCGAGCTGTGCCACAGGCAG
>PVJX010042226.1:0-14289 GCA_004027295.1 Dolichotis patagonum
TGTCAAAAATAATAATTTATTTACCCAGATCTTCTTAAGTGACATTAAAAAACAACAAAACAAAACATGTAATTTTCCAGGAAGATAGAGATGAGGACTGCTTAAACAGGTATTTCAAACTGATTAGCGAGCTTAATCATTATCATACTATAGAAGTATGATACAGAAGTATGATTACACAAGTAAACACTGAGTTATTTATAAATGAAGTTTGGAACAACATCTACTTTGTAGTCCATGGTTCAATGAGATCCTAAAAGAGCTCATTCCCAAAAGGAATGTTTCTTTAAATAACTATTAGCAGTGAGGAAACTCATTTACCAGACACTATCTCCTAAACAACGAAGTACAACAAACTATGGATTAGATCCCAGTCCAGGTGGACCAGAGGTTCTTTTTTCCCCTCCTTCTTTAAGAAATGTAAAACAGTGTCCTCTGATGACATTTTAGCTTAGATGTGCAGAATACAAAATCTGATTCTGTATTTCAAGGATCACAAGTAGGGCTCCTCATGGAGCCAGGAAGCTCCCAGCTGCTGAGGTCCTGCCTGTCCCTGGGCAGCGCTGCTGCAGCTTTCCATTTGCCTAGTGCCTCTGTCAGAGGAGCAGGAATGCAGACCTGACCCCAGGGTTATAAAAAAACAAGTTCTGAAATGATACCAGTGAATCCTATGCCTCCTGGTGCTTGCATCCAGCAGGGTTCAGGCCGCTCACTGCCTTATTTATCTACTACCTTCTTTATCTACTGCCTCCTTTATCTGCCCGCGTGAGCAGAGACACGTCTTGATGCGGATACTGTCCCCAAATCATACATTCTGGAAGAAAACCACACGTTCTAAATCACAGAGCAATTTCTTGCTTAGATTTTTTATTTTTGCTTGGGGTTTTTTTTTCTGAGTTTTTGTTTTATTCTTTTCTTCCCTTTTCTTCTTCAATACTGTATAAGGCATTGGAGAATATTTTTTTCCTTCCTTTTTGCTTATCTTTTTCTTCTTTTTGTTTTATTTTTCCTCTTCTCCCTTTTACTTTTCTCTTTGTAATTTTTTCTTTCTTATTTTTACTCTATATAAGTTTTCCTTTTTCTCTCTATAGTATGGTGATTCCTCAAAAAATTAAAACTAGAAATTCCATTTGACCCAGCTAGATATCCTCCCAAAACACTTAAAGATATCATCACATCACAGTGATGTATGCCTGTTTATAGCAGCACAATTTATGATAGCCAAATCTTGGAAGCAGCCTATATGTCCATCAACAGAGGGACAGATAAAGAAAATATTTATGCAAAGGAGTATTTATATACTACTTTGACATAAACAAGGATAAAGTTGAGTAACCTGCAGGAAAATAGGAGCATATGGAGACCATAATGTTAACTGAAGTAAACCAGACACAAAACCTTAAGTATTGCAGGGTTTCTCTGACGTGAAACACAATATATAAATAAAGTACAAAATAAATGACAACAGGAAAAAAATTACTGTAATCCAGCATAGGCAATGTATCTAAAACTATATCTTGATTTAGCATATAGTAGTTGTCTTTATGTTTTATATGTGTTTGGCCTGTTAGTCTGGTTGTTAATCTGTATGTATAATATTGTTATGATTTACGTTTAAATGTCCCCCGAAAGCTCAAGTTGTCATGGAGGGGGCAGGTCCTTCAAAAACAGCTGAGTCTAGCATTTGTGATTGGTTCGTTGTCTAATACTGGGATTGGCTGTGTGAGTGCTGCACCCGACCAGGGGCGGGGACCTAGCATACAATACAAGAGAGGAAAGGAGCCTTTCCCTTTTTATCCTTTTCATTCTTGTCTCTTGAGGCCCCAGTGAATGGCTACCCCATAGCCACATCACCTTGCCTTGGAGCCAGCTGAGTATGGACTGAAATCTCCACGCACTGTAAGCAGAATAAACCTTTCCTTCCTTCATTTTGGGCGTCAAGTATTTTGTCTCAGCAATGAGAAAAAAGTAACCAAGACAAATACTTAATAAGGACTTACGGGATAAATAAATGAATCTGAAAAATAATACAGCAAACTGAAGAGGAAGAGAAAAAATTAAATTGAGGTGTGTTATGTACATGTACGAATTCACTACAATGACTGTAATTATTGTATACTGTAAGCCTGTATACATACACACACAAAAGATACACGTGATTATCTGTGTTCTAATTATATCAACTCCAAAACACTTGTTAAAAAATTGAAAAACAAAAATAAAAACTCAGTAGTTCACCCTTAAAATAGATTAATGAAGTGACAGAAATGTCAGTCAGATCATCTAGGGCTACAATGTCTGAAGTACAACTACTGAGCACTTAAAATTTGACTAGTTTGAATCAAAATGTGCAATGCTGAAATACATACTATGGTGCTGGAGCACAGCTTAGTGGTAGAGTGCTTCTTCAGCATGTATGAGACCTACGTTTGATACCTAGCACAGGAAAAACAAGTGCTAAATGTTGAGGATCTAATATGAAAGAAACAAGCAAAAAGGAGTGTGAACTATCTTAATCATAACTATTTCATATTCATTAAATGCTGAAGTAATATTTCAGATATATTAAATAGGTTGTTGAGAATAAATTCACTTATTTCTTTGCACATTTTTAAAACTGGCTATTGGAAAATGTAAAAGTCCATGGTATCCTACATTACAAACTATTAGACAACTGTGTACCAAAATCTTGGGGGACTCTACAATATCCAATAATAGATTGCAAAGTCTGCCAGAAGCTACACAAAAATGTTAAAAATATAACTTAATTTGGCTGTTTATTGAGGATCTAACATGCAAGACATACCTGGCAGGTAAAATGTAAAATGGACTCTGGTATCTAAAAAGAGATTTGACTGCAACTAATTGTTAGATAAGTCATGGTGTAAGTCTTATAGGAGAAATACAAGGAAAAGTAAATGTAGCACAGGAAAGCAAGGTATTTGTAAATTCCTGCAAAGGAGACATCTTTTCGGGTAACATTTAAAACTATGCAAGATTCTGACCTTCGTGATAAGGTATCTTTACCCTAGGTTATCTTTATTTGATGGAAAAGGAAAACCATTTTAGAAGGAGTAGCATGGTAGGAACAAATAACCTACAGAACTGAAAGACCAAAGGTTACACAGTATTGATAGAATAATTTAAATGTGTTAAGCTGAAAATTTACACTGGGGCCAAGAAGGAAATTCTGAATAAGCTGCCCAGGAGTCTGGACTACTCTACTGATAAAGAGAAATAATCAACCAAGTGTCAACAGGATTGAAAATACACAGTAGAAAGGTTAAGAAGGCATAGAGAAGAAATATCTGGGAAGAGAGTGGAAGAGTGGGGAAAGGCAGACGTAGCATTAATAAGAATAGTCAAGACATAAATAAAACACTACAGGATTATAAACAACAACAGCATAAAAATACAAAGGTACAAGAGAAAAGGGGCCACAGGTATAATGATAGGTAATCAAAGAAGTTTAGTAGGATCAGTAGTTCACCCTTAAAATACATTAATGAATTAACAGAAATGTCAGTCATATCATCTAGTTTAGTAGGTAGTAAATGATGATCTAAATTCAGGCAGTGGGAGAACAGAAAATAGCAGATTGTAGCTAGAGGTGGAAGAATCAATGAGACTGAAATAACAAGAAATGGAAAAGTAGCGACCAGGACTTCAGGCAGATCATAATTACAAAAGGAAAGACAACAAGCGAAGGGCTGGAAGGAGGTATGAGCAATGCTGAGGTAGAGAGAGAGATGCACTATTTATTTAAGGAACAGGCAATGGTTCCTGGGAAATTCAGGCAACCTTTTTGCAGAGATTCCCAATGGATGGCTATGAAAAGCTCAGTGGCGTAAGTGCCTGCCTGGCAAGCATGAAACTGTGAGATAGATCCCTGGTACCAAAACAAAAAAAAAAAAGTGTCATCAGTAGAATAAGAAGGGTAAAGCTAGAAAGAAGAAGCCTAGAAACTAAGAAGAATGAAGTTGCTAGATGGAAGATAATATATCACTAAATAGGGAGAGTTAGGTGCATCTAGTAACCTTACCATCCCAGATGATGTTACAGCATGAATAAGAAATGGAGTGAACTGGTAGGGTTACATAACGTGATACCTTAGCAAACTCAACAGGAATTAAAGGAAAACATTAATTTTTCCCAGGTGTATGTTTAGAATATGTAATGGATATCAAGAAGTCTAAGATATAAACAGAATATGTAAAAATGGTTATCCACTGACTTTATTATGATTAGACACACCAGAAGCAGGAGGAGACAATATGAATTCCAAGTCTAAATCATGATGAAGATCATTAGGAAATGGTGAAACTCAGCAGGACCTGTCAAGTATGGCAGGCATCAAGTCAGAAGATCATAATCAGAGGAGGTCAAAGCTAGAAATCTCATGGTACACTATTTCTGAGGGAAGACAGAGCCCAAGGTCTGACACACTATAGGTACCTGAAATTGATACAACCGCAGGTGATTTGGAGGGAGCTGACCAGTTAGCAGTCACCTGGACACCAATCTGGATGATGATATCACCAAAGCCAGCAACAGGCACAGTGACCATGTAAACCAGTATACCTATGTCTTTCAGTTTACGTCTGCAGTCCTAGTACTCTAGCTGTTTAGACTATATACTAGATGATTTTCTTAGCAGTAGATAATACAGAAAATTTTTAAAAAACAGATTGGTGTTTATAATAATGAGCACAGAGCAAAACAGGATAACCAGAGATGGGTATCAAAGAAGGTACAGTTATTCAATTTCAGTAATAAAGGTAAAGGGGCTCCAAGTCAGCAGGAGTAGTGAGCAGAGATGTAGGAAGAAAGGGGCCAGCGGTTTCCTGACATGATGTTAGTACACTTTCAATCAGGAAAGAGCATAGGAGAAAAAGATCAAAACCCATTAAAATAGAATCCTAATAAAAAGGAGGTTTTAAAAGACACACAAAATGGGTCACACTGAGAACAGGGCCTGGCAAAGGCCTGTGTCTTTTCCAAAGGAAGTGAAAATATCCATTCTGAATTTAAAAGTCCCTTATATAAGTGTGATCAAACGGCAGGTCACCAGCATCGATACAAGGTTCCATGTACATATCAGGTAGACCCTAGAATTTTAGCAGGAAGCTTTCCTGGGTTAGTTAGCACTGTGTGTTTATTTACACAGCATAGTCAATTCAGTAATGGAGAATCAGCAAGTATCCAATCCAGGCTTAGAACAAAGAAAATGGGTATGCAACTTGACAGTTCTCTTTTTACCACTAGAAACATTGGTATCACACTGTCACAGCATCAGTAGGCAAATGTTTTTCAAAGTCACTCTAAGATTTTCAAATTTAGATATAAACTGAGGAAGAATTTCAAAGCTACTTTTTTTAAATAAGTGAGAACCAAGCTATTCTACTTTTGGACCAAATGGAAATTAAACCCAAGTCAGCAAACATTCTATATCTGCTATATGGACCAGAAGTGTGAAGAACCAGCGATAGCACAAAACAATGAATTAATTCCATGGAAAATAGATTTCCCATAGACAAAGCCTGCATCCCTAATGTTTCCTTACATAGGAGAAGAAAGACATATACCATTAATTTTCAACTTTTACAAGCACTGAAAAATATTTACAAGCTTAGTCCTCTTTTTGCTCATTTCTTCCTCTCATGCTTTGAAATTTTTGTATATTTGCTTAGCTTTATGCTATGTCCACTGAATTAAAAAAAATTTTTTTAACCTGATATAGAAGGAACACAAAAGGCAAGTCCTGATAAAATTAGGCAACAGTCACTAAACATAAGCCTCCTTATATTAATTGATAAGAAAAGGCAAGGCATTCCTAAATGTACAGATTCTTGCATAATAGGAAAATTATTTCTAATTTTAAACACTCTCATGCAGAAAATCTCAACATTCTTAACTAAGACAAGTTCCCTATAACCATAAGTCTCGTAATTCACCTTTAGTGTCTGGCGATCTGTAATGCTCAGGGACATCTAAGAGGACAGTGATAGGAAAACAGCAGTGATATATTCCTCATGTTTTGGGCAATGAGACAGCATGAAATCCATGACTGAATCAAATGAGATTCTAACATAAAACATCTAGTTTTATATTATTTGAATATAAATGTTTTCCTTTATTTAAAAATAGGAGTCGGATACAGTAACAAATTATGGGATTAAGGTCCCAAAGGGGAAAAAAGTCAAAATACAGTCTTAGCAATCACAAAACTGAGACTAATTTAAAAAAAAATTTAACGACCATGTATAAATAATTTTAACTTCAGTTGGAAGGGAAAAGGAAATGAAAGGCAAAGGAATGAATCCCCACAAAACCCCAAAACCAAATGCTTCTCAACAATAACTCACACTGATTTAATAGCTGACAAAACAGTATCAAAATAACGTTTAAAAAGTATTTCCAAATTGAACACCGAAACAGAATTATTGTATCATTCACTTTAGAGTCTAACTCTGTCAGCTTAAACAGTAATCTACTATACTACTAACCATGGAATTTTGATCCCAGTTCTTAAAATTAAAATAAAGTAGTTAAAATTATCTCTGTGATGGTCAATTACAATGAAATTAAATCGCATGTAATAATCATAGTAGGAAGTCAGGTTTATATAACATAACAGCAGAAATGAGCTGAGATTGTTTCATTGAGAAAACCAGAAGATACACTTATTAAGGAACACAAAAACTATATGCAAGATGTTTCAGCACCTATGAGACAACTCCACAGCAAGACCCTCTTACCTCCCATCTGCATAGTCTGTGTCTGCTCCACCCCACCAGACATCCGAGTCATCCTCTTCTGCGTCAGCTGAATCAATATTGTCACTTTCTTCAGCCAGCGGGCAACACACGAACTCCACCCCTCGGAACTTGTCGATTCCACAGGGCAGCAACATGCCATAGTCATGCAAGTTGGTGCTCTTCTCACTGCATGTCTACAGAAGGTGGGGAGAAGACAGTGAGGGGGCAGAGGAGATGTGCTTCGGTGTAAGAAACCCCGAAGATAATACTCAATACACAGCCCCCAACATAGTTTCCCAAAGGAAAACATTTGCTTTTAGAAATGTATTTACAACAGAGACTCCAGCATAGGCTAGTCTGGTATATTTTGTGAGTTTATTATTTATATAATAAGAACATGATGTGTTGCAATAGAGGTTCATAAAAGCTAGAACGGAAACTGGAATATTTTTGATCGTCATAACTGGAGGGCTGCACTTGGGAACAGACACCAAGAGAATCCTTGTTTCCTGGCTCTACTGGTGTACTAAGAAACTACAAAGATTCCTTGTACATCCCCCAGCTCAGTCCCAGCTCCATTACAGATCTGTGTTTCCCTCATTTGATTTGTCTTACTCTAGACATTCTAACTGTCTTGGCTCCCCTTCCAGAGTAGCAGGCCTAGAGAGAAAAGAAATTATCCTCTCTTGCACTTTAGATCTGGAGTACCGCCCAAAAGACTTGCATGTTTACAGGTCAGGCATCCGGAAGCTGACTGGATTCTGGGGGTGCCGTACACATCATGTGGATGACAGCTGAAGGGGCTATTAGGAGGTGGGCTGGAAGAGCCAGGTCACTGGGGGCACGACCTGGAAGGGTGCATCTCCCTCCCTGGCTCCTCCTCTCTTTCCTTCTGCTTCCCGGCCACCATGTTGTGAGCACCTTTCCAGCTCCATCAGGCCCTTCCACCATTCCCTTGCTGATTTGGAACTGGTCGACCGTAGACTGAAAACACGAGCCAGAACAAATTCTCCTCCTTCAAATTGAGTACTCTGTCTCAAAAATGAGAATGGGTAAGTGACTGACTCATCTGCAGCCCCAATGAATCACAATTTAGTTATTAGAGATTTCTCTTTCAGTATTTTTTTTTTTGTTTTTTGCTTACTTGGGTTCTATTAAATTTGCACAAGTCTAAGCTAACAGAAAGCTCAGACATCATCTAAAAATGACAGAAGAGAGGCTAATTGTTCAACATCTTTCAATGAAACTGTTACAGAATGTATTTTGACCTCCTAAGAATCAGTCTTTTTTTTCTTAATAACAAAAATTTTTTATTTTGAAAGTTCAGAAGAAATGAAAAATGAAGTTTAGATATAAGCTGGGCTTTAAATTATGTTGTTTGTTTTCTTAAGCAAGCTTCTCAACATCCAAAACATATTTTTATATAAGGAAAGTTTTATTTTATAGTGAATCAGAATGTAAGTTACCCAGACTACTGTCAAACTTGAAATCCTCTTTCACATCTCAGCCTCCTGGGTAGCTGTGACTACAGGCATGAACTACCATGCTGCTTGGAACATATTCAAAAAAACAAACCATATTATTTTATAAAACACAAAATGTAATGTGATAAGTTTAAATGCTGATTTCTGCCTGACAGCTTTAAAACTGAGCTAGATCAGAGTTTCCAAGTTCAGGACTGACATTTTAGACTGAAGGGGTGGGGTCCTACTCACTGAAGGGGTGGGGTCCTACTCACTGAAGGGGTGGGGTCCTACTCACTGAAGGGGTGGGGTCATTGCCCTACTCACTGTTCACTGTTTAGCAGAATCCCTGGTCTCTAGGCATGCTATGCCCGTAGCACATCTTCCTCCAGTTATGACAATCAAAAATGTCCCATTTAACTGGGATAGCAGAGCAAAACTAACCTGAGTAGAAAACCAGTAGACTAAATATAGAAGCCTAATTCTAGGACATTGATCTCACTGGTTCACCATAAATAACTATATGTTTAGCATCAAAAACATTATATCAAAGGGACAATAAGAGCTTCACGGGTGGTAATATCACAAAGTGACATTTCATGCTGTCTCGTCTTTTACTGGCTTAGCCAAAAGCAGAGGTTGGAACAGGTGGGTTTGGTGCTACCGATTCACCACCTCCGTAAGTAGCCCAAGTCCTGTCCAGTGTAGACAAATACAGGTGGCAGGATGGCCTGCTGAGTACACAACTGGACAGCATGACCTAGAAACTGAAGCCTAACTGTACCTTTCATGCTAGAGTCTGACAACCTAGTTTTCTTTGTTCCAGGACTGTGGGAAAAGGTTAAATTAGGAAAATTTTATATATGAGAGTAGCAAATAGGAAATCACTAGGACGAGATAAATTTCGAGGTCACAGGTATTAAAACTGTAGTTTTATTTCATGTATAAGATATGGCACAGCCACATAATGACTCTATCTAAACTGGAGCCTAATTTCTGACTTCTTATAAATATCTGTAATAAGGAAGGCTTTGCAGGTATGAGGATGGGGGTAAACTGTATACTTTCTGTTCCATTCTACTGTGAACTTAAAAATACTCTACAAAGTAAAATCTATTTTAAAAAAAACTTATCGATACTTTTTTAATAGAGTTTATTAGTAACTTATTAACAAGCTGTTGCCTCAACATACTCTCTGAAAAGTAGTTGGGAATGTTCCCCAGAAAATTACACTTTGAAAGAAGGAACTTATGGGATGGTACCTCTTTGGCAACGGTGTGCCAGTGAAGGTGGGTCTCACAAACATCCATCCGCTCCTGGTGTAAGAATTTGCACTTGTCAGGAACGAGGAGGGCGTCACTTACAAACTCACCAACTGAAAAAAAGAAAACCATTTCTGGTCATTCTGTCAGCACCCTACTGCTCTCACACAGAGGCCATTACCAAGGCCAGGTGGGGCAGGGACTTCTGAGAAGTTACCCAGCTTTTACGAAATAAGCAATCATATCAAGACTCCAGTACCTTTAGAATGCACAGTCTAGACGCTTTGAGCAGCCCTGTCCCATGCCACATCAACCTCGATGGTTACGCATCTTCAAACATGTTATAGCGATATCTTTCTTTAATCTAAATTTCTGTTTCCAAGATAATCACATAAGAACTACTTAGCTAATCAATTTCCACTCATTTACAGCAGGAAATAAAATGTAAAAACTGACACCATCAATTTGAGCTGAATTAATATAAATTATTGTCTTTTTATTTGAAAATTTCAATGTTTATAAATTATTAGAGATTTTAGCATTTTTTCTAATGCTAGAAAACTATATATGCACAAGTACGAATGTACTTCTATAGCACATAAGAGAAAGTTAACTCAATTAATTATGAAAACTATTCTTTGGACTTTTTTATATTTTTAATGAAAATGTGAATCATACAAATTATTTCTAGGCAATGCTAGCACTATGATATAAAGATATTACATAAAAGCTTCCATGAACTCACCTTCTAACGAGATGGAAGATGGGTAGGAACAACATAATAATACATAAGCTGTGAACTTAATTGTTGTTTGTATTTTTCACTGTAGTAGCCCCAGTATTTAGCACAGCTTCTGTACATAGTAGTAATAAATATTTACAGATGAATTAACAAGTTACATGTGATAAAGATGAGGAAAGTATTCAGCCAGTGTTGCCAGTGAATAACACTGCTTGGATGCACTGGGAAAGACGATAACAGATATAAATCCAAATGGATGAGCAAAGTATACCATGTAGGAATGAATACAAGTTTCATAAAATAAGGACAGCATATATCTTTTCTACTATTACCCCAATTCCTGACTTAGTTTTAACAAATATGCCCCTACTGGATGGATGGATGGATGGATGGATGGATGGACGGACAGATGGATGAATGGATGGATGGATGGGTGGGAGAATGGATCAATGCATGCACAGAAAGAAGTAAAAGACATAGGAAGGAACACAAGAAGGAGAGAAAAAAAGAGGGAGGGGGAAGAAGGATAGATGAATGGTTGGCAAAAAGTCCTTCAAAATGGAGAAACCTTCTGTACAAAGAAAAACCAAAATACATTACTATGGCCAGAACACAAGACAACTGAAAAAGGAAGCTGAGAAGTAAATGACACTAGGAAAATATGATGAGTTCCAACATAAAAGAGTTTAAAGTTTTAGACATCAATTTGAAAATAACTGAAGCTAAAATATATTTTAAAAAAGAATAAATGTGGACATTTGCTTTTCAGGTAGACTGCATCATCAAGTGAAGAACTAGCATGGTGAGGTCACGAAAGCAGGAAGATCTCTGAACAAACAATCTACTACAACCCTGCAGGCAAAACACACAAAAGCAGATTCAAGCCCACTACCTCAGTGAAGTCAGAAATGCAGACTGTCCTCACAACAGTGAAGATGGGAATTGACTTTTTTCTTACATAGTATGCTATATAATATTATCTGAAATATAAAGGGTGATAAATGCCTAGAAGAAAAAAAGCCTTTTCCTCCCCATAATTATGTTTAAATTTTAGTCTGCTTCTAACTCAAATGTGTAAGATTTCTGCTGATATTTGAGTATTTTAATAAATCATGCTTTTGCAATAAGCTAAACAGATATAGGAGAGTAGACGGCACTGCATTTGGTCACTCCTTAATTCTTTATGGTGATCCATAATGCCCATGTCATCCCGTGTATAAGCAATGAATTAAGGCTGTGGGTAGCACTTGCTGAGGAAAAAGCAAATGCTGCCGGTCACATGACATGGGTGACGGTACAACTACATCACTGTATCATGTTCCACAGAGCTGTATGGTGCTATCTCCTATAAACCCCACCTCCCAGGCAAGGAAACCTCATCAAGAAATCTAAGACCACCTGTTCTTCAGGAGACTGTATACCAGAGCCACCTACATTATAGATTATAAGGGAAGAAATCACATAATAATGTAAATGATATCACATTTTCTTTTACACAGACATGATATAAAACAAAACAAACAAACAAAACAAGCTCCCAGCAGAGCTGGAGAATGGAGATAAAGGTAATCTAACAGGGAACTAACAAGTGGACTCTTTAGGATCTCAGAGGTCAGGTAACCAATCCTAAGCAGCTAGAACAAATATCTGAGACCTGAGGAATACCGATTTTCAAGGTTACAGGAGATCAGAGGTGACCAGCAGCATCAAAATGCCCATCTCAGTTAGTGCTGGTCAGCCACATGCATAGTGAATTATGCTTCTTCCCTATATTATAAGTAAAATTAAAGAGATTAAAAGTTTGGCCCAGGGATATTAACACTGTATCAGTCTATGAGATAATCAAGAGTAAGTAAACACTATAGATCTTACCCAAAATGAGCTGTTGACAGCATAAACTGGATACTAAAAGTCAAATAACAAAACCAAATGCATCTCGTTTTGCTCAGGCTCAGTCTGCTGAGGCCTAGGTTATAACGCAATGCCAAGGCACTGAAAGATACTTTATAAAATACAACTCAATGCTCATCCACAAGACATGCACACCATTAATCATATTAGAATAACTCTGTGACCCTGAAGCAAGGCCGCAGATTGCTGTAGCTGCTGGTTTCAAACAGGAGCCTAAAAAGAATTCGTTCTGTGGTCTGTTGGCCATTTCAGAACTTTGGAAATGTAATGGCCAATTCATCAGAAAGAAATAGCAGGTGAGGGTGGCAGACTTTTGGTGGCCTGCAGGAGAGAGACACGGGTGCGTCAGGACCTGCATCGTGCGGTTGACTCGGGGTGCCGGGAGAACAAGGAACTCCTCCTCTCTCTGGCAGGCGGGCTGAGAATCAAACATCTCATGTCATCCTGTCCCTCGTCCTGTGTCCCCCCCCTTAGCAACTGGGAACCAGTTAACTACACATCTTGTGAAAAGATTGGCTATGTTGTTTAGTATGAGTTCCCTGTATGCAAAGATATGGACAACCATTTGGAAGAAACCAAGAGACAATAAGACAGATAGTGAAGATCTCTGGTTGTCTAGCTTTGAAATTTATGCTTTCTTATGTCCTGTTCTGTTCTGTTCTGTTCTGCTGTGTTGTAAAATAAAATAAAAAAATAAGAATAATTGTTCATTGAGTTTATAAAATGATACCAAAAACCTTAATTTGAAAAATGTTTCATTTAGTATTACAAAGATGGTCTTCAGTTTCTAATGTTCACCACAGCTGAGAAATATGACACTTAAAAATATTTTCGAAAGGATTAATGCTGGTTATTTAATAAATTCTTAGTGCTATGGCAAGTGGACTGAGAGATGGAGGGAGGGTGGAGGTCAGGGAGGGGAAGGGCAGATAAAAAGAATTAAGATGTATTATGTACAGATACCAGCTCCCACAGTGAATTCAATCTTCATGTACTGCAAACACGTACTAATAAACATTAAAATAAAAAAGATCAAGTCCAGACCTTAAAAAAATAAACATAAACAAAAGAAGTCCTCAGTCCTTATGGCAAAACAGAAAGCTCACTGTACCTTAACATTTAAAAATTAGCAGTAAATACCATTGGTTATATTACTGTGAGGATAGATGAAACAGATAAAAATGTTACCCATCAGAAATTTTAAGAAATTAAACTAAACTATAAAAATCCTCAACAAAGATAAAAGCTATGTGGTGAAAAAAATCTAATGAAGCCCTTTTCACACACTAATTAGCTTAGCATGGTTTAATTTCCTTTTTGTAATTATAAAGGAATTATTATTTTTTAAATATATGCTAGAATAAGGTATATGAGAACTCTACTTTGTGCTTAGTTATGCTAAGAACTTGAAATTGCTCTAAAAAATAAAGTTTATTAACTTAAAGTCTGTGATTATACCTAGGTGCCCATAGAACCATGTATACCTTAATTTCTGAAACAAACCATTTGTTTACTCGACTTGTTCTTTCAAGAGAAAAAGACTCTCAATAGAATTCAAGCAAATGAGATGAAAAAATTCAGCATCGTAATAGAAATTGCATTCCTGTTTACAATGAACTTTAGGAAATTTGGTACCGTTTAATCTAAAAGGCTAAATAGCATACATTATGCATGCTTACTGTCAACCAGACAACCTGGTTTCTTAACAAGTCAAAATTTACTGTATTTTAATCACATGCAAATTCCAAAGGAAAGGGAATTTTTTGAAGCTCACAAAGTCTGGGTATGGCTTTCTGGCTACAAAGTCTTGGCAAGGTGAATAATGATGCCAAATTCAACAGAGACTAGGCAGGCTGCTGTCTGTGAGCTCTCTGGTGGTCTTTCTGAGGGCTGTCTGGCTCAAATTCCCTCATTTTGCAGGTGGGCGGGGGAAAGCCCGGGTCAAGTGGTTTGTCCACAGAGCCAACTGGCAGCAGGAACGGGCTGAAAATCCGGTCTCTGGACTCTCCATCCAAGAGTGGGAACTCAACTCACGCATTTGAAAATCTGGTTGAAATGGAGTCTTTGGCCAATTTCCCTTGGCTTTTGTAAAAACAGACTCATTTTCAGACTGTGCAATGCTTCAGTGTTATAATCTACAATGTGGTCCACTG
>PVJX010042227.1:0-14261 GCA_004027295.1 Dolichotis patagonum
GGAAGACAAAGTAGGTAAAAACCTCAAAGATATAGGGGTAGGAAGAGAATTCATGAACAAGAACCAAAGTACACGGGAAGTACTTCCCAGAATCAATAACTGGGACCACATCTTATTAAAGAGTTTCTGCATGTCAAAAGAGATTTCCAGCAGAGTGAAAAGAAAACCCACAAATTGGGAAAAAAATCTTCATGGACAGTGCCTCAGACAAAGGACTTCTGTCTAGAACTTATAAAGAATTAAAAAAAAGCAGACCCTTGAAATGCAAAGACCCAATCCAAAAATGAGCATCTGAAATGAATACACAGTTCTCAGATGAAGAAATACAAATGGCAAATAAATACATGAAAACATGTTCATCATCATTAGTTATGAGAGAAATGCAAATTAAAACCACAGTGAGATTCCATCTCACTCCAGAAATAATGGCCAAGATAGAAAACACTACCAATAACAAGTGCTGGAGAGGCTGTGGGGAAAAAGGAAGTCTTCTGCACTGTTGGTGGGAGTGTAGACTGGTGCAACCACTGTGGAGGTCAGTCTGGAGATTCCTCAAAAAGCTGGGTATGGAAGTCCCATTTGACCCAGCTATTCCACTTCTAGGCATATTTCCAGAAGAACTGAAAACGTCATACCACAGTGATATATGTGCACCCATGTTTATAGCAGCACAATTTGTAATAGCCAGATCCTGGAACAACCTAAGTGCCCATCAACTGAGGAATGGATAAAAAAAGTTGTGGCATTTTTATACAATGGAGTACTACTCAGCTATAAAGAATGATCACATCGAGATATTTATAAATAAATGGACACGACTTGAGACCATTCTCTTAAGCGAAATAAACCAAACTCACAAGGGTAAATACCATATAGTCTCCCTAATATAAGATTTGATAAGAGTATATAAGACTTTACGGTAAGCATGAGTCCCCATCTCATAGCTTTGAAGTCTTTCAAAGTTTTCAATCATCAGTTGGAATGGTTTTATCCTGTTTTGTTTGACTATATCATGCATGATGATATGAACAGCTGTTTTGAAGAAAACAAAACATTATGACAGCTATTGCTGATTTAATATCATCCTTCTTAGAAGTCCTATCATGCTTTTTTTGTTCTACTACCATTGGTTCTATCTATCACATTGTGTCTTATTGGAATTTGAATATGTGTGATAGTTTAAACAAAAAATTTTTAATCATAAAGGAGATATTATAGTACCCTTTGATCATTTTCTGTTATTCGGCTCAGAAAGCCCCATAATTCTTTCACTCTATGCATGGCTTTATACTATTGTGTTATGTTTGATATTATTGTATTTGAAACTATGCTCAACTATAGCAGAGTAAGAGATATGGTATTAGCTACTGTTGATGTCCAGTCGTCTTAAGGTAAAGTACTGTGTTGCCTATGTTGTCCTGTTCTGATCTGCTCTGTACTGCCCCCTTTTGTTTTATTCTCTTTCAAATTAAAAAAAAAAAAGAACAAACTGAGTGACAGAGATATATCTTATGAGCGATTACAGTGTAACAACCAAGTGCACCTTTCTTGTACATGAACACTGTATCAGTCAATAAGGATTTGTGAAATTACCACAGAAGGCATACCAAACCATATTTTAAATCAGTTTTAAAATGACAGAAACAGTGTCACATGTTGAATTTGGCGTCAAGATCAGAGTATGCTTTCAGAAGTCTGAAAGGACTCAATACTAAGGACTCAATTTTAAGAATGTTGATTTTCAGAAGAGTCAGTGATGGAAAGCCTAATATGAGAATTCTGAGAACTCAAAGAAAAAGTAAAAATTGAGAGTAGATGTAGGCAACACTTAATTTCTCTATATACCATACAATTCTCAAGAAGTGGACAGTATAAGAAGGCAGTTGTTCACAAATTTATTCGTATGTTTCACTACCTATAGAATTTCAGGTAGGCTTTTACTTTTAAAATTAGGAGTGGCAATTGGATGCCTAATTATAATCATGTCAAGTCAATATTATATTGATGATCTTAACCAAGGCAATAGAGTAAAAAAAATTATCTTGAAATGCTTTCATAATTAAAAATAGAAATTAAGATATTATCTTCAATTGTACAATTATTTTAATAGAAAATGTCAAAACTTTTTCAGACTAAATTAGAACACATGAATCTACCAAATCACAGAATTCATTAACAATCTGTATTTTTATATGCCAACAAAGAGAAAATTAAAACTTGTATACAATTTATAATAATAGTAAACATATAAAACACTTAAAGCAAATTCCAATACTACAAGACAAACAAAATATCCATACTAAAACAAATACAACATTAAGAAAAATTAAAGACCTATAGAGGGCTATGATAGCTCCTTGGCTTAGAAGATCTAACATTACAGAAACATAAATTATCTTCAAATTCTTATATAAATATAATATGAATTCAGTAATTCCCCAAAGCCTTCCCCTTTGAATATGACAGCTGATTTTAAATATTTTTATAACTTTGAAGTAGCAAAAGTTTTATTTAAAGGGGCAGAAAATCCACCATATAGAAAGGAATTTATTATTTTTTCTTACAAATCTTACTACATGAATGTTAAACACATCTACTAACTAAAAGATACCATTTAAAAAGAGAAAAGATGGGTTGGGGATATAGCTCAGTGCCACAGCCTCTTCCTGGTAAGTGCAAAGTCCTGAGTTCAAATCCTAGTACAGAGAGAAAGAGAGAGAGAGAAAGAGAGAGAGAGGAGGGGAGGGGAGAGGCGAGGCGAGGGGAGGCGAGGCAAGGGGAGGCGAGGAGAGGGGAGGCGAGGAGAGGAGAGGAGAAGAGAAGGCATTTGCAACAGTTTTCTTCATCCTCCTTAAAGGCCTTTCAACAAAGATGCTATCCTAATGCCTAACATGAGAAAGGGTTCAACAGTATCAGTAACCATGCATGTCAGAATGGTGAAAACCACATCTGTATTAGTGAGGACATAGTGCAATGAGAGTTTCTCTACCTTTCTGACAGAAATGTAAGCTATGAGAAACAACTTGGCATAATCTAAAGAGGAATATATGCATACTCCAGGACACAGCAAATCTACTTCCAGGTACATACAAAATAATTTTCCATGCATACACCAATATTTATGTACAAGAATGTTACCAGCAGCATTATTCAAAATAAGAATGAACTAGAAACAACCCAGTGTTCACCAACAATGACATGGATAATACACTTGAAACAGTCATACAATGGAACAGTATACAGTACAAAAAGTTTCAACTGCAGCTACATTCAACTTAAAAAATCCAGAATGAAAAAAAAGTATGATTTTATTTATGTAGTTTTCAAAGATTGATCTACAAAAAAAGGGGGAGAGAGAAGGAAAGGAAGGGAAGGAGGAAGGGCAAGATAGCAAAGGAAGGAAGAAAGAAAAGAAGGAAGGGAGGAACAAAGGAAGGAAGGAAGGAAGGAAGGAAGAAGGAAGGAACAAAGAAAAGAGGAAGGAAGGAAGGAAGGAAGAAGAAGGAAGAAGGAAGAAGGAAGAAGGAAGAAGGAAGGAAGGAAGGAAGGAAACAAGCAAGAAAGAGGAAAAAAGAAGGAAAGAAACAGAAGGTCCCCTATAGGAGATAACAGTTGTTGGCAAGCACGTGGTAAAATAATGTGGCTGTTGTGGAAGACAATATGGCAATTCTTCAAAAAGGTAAGCATATGATTTAGTAATTCCACTCCAGACTATATAGAAGAGGATCTTAAATAGGTGTTTTACATGTGTATGCATAGCAGTTATTGATAATCTAAAAGGTAGAAGAAACCCAAATTATACAACTTGATATCTGTATCCATACAGTGACAGATCCAGGATAAACAAAACGTAGTACATGAATACAGCTGAAAATTATCAGGTCTTAAAAAGGAAGGAAATCCTGACATGTGCTACGACACTGAGGTACCTTGCAGATATTATGCTAAGTGAAGTAAGCTAGTCACGGACAGAAAAATATTGTCAGCTTCCTCTTATGAGAGATACCTAGGGTGGTCAGACTCAAGGCAATCGAAAGTAGAAGAGTGATTCTTAGGGTCCAGGAAATGGAAAGGTATTGTTCAGTGGGCATAGGCTTTCAGTTTGGAAAGATGAAATATTCTGAGAAAGGATAGTGGTGGTGATTTAACAGAAATGTGAATATACTTAATATCCCTGAACTGTACATTTAACATGGTGACAGATAAAGTTTATGTCATGGATATTTTACCACAGTAAAAAAATCTAGACTTCAGTGTTGGAAATAAAGATAACAGTAATCCTCCAGGAGAAGAGAAAGCATGGTAGTGGTGTTTGGTTTGTGGAAAGGGGAGGAAGACCTCTAAGGATGCTGGCAATAGTCCAGGGCAAAGCTTATCAGCGATGGTTAAATGAATGTTTGCCTTGTGGTATGGATCAAGTGTCACACTTACGTTTTGTGCCATTGTCTGTTACACTTCACGAACGGACCTTTAGAAATAACACAGAAGTAAAACGTGCATGTTCACAGAAAGTGAAACGTCTACAACATGCTACTCAGTTTCCATGGTGCTAGCGTCTACAGAGAAAAGGACAGGGCCTGGGACCAACTGCTAGCCTTGAGCTTGAATCACAGCTTGACCCAGTGTCACAAGCTATGTGGCACTGAAAATTTCCTATGTTGAATTTACTTGCTTGTCTTCGTAATCAGTGATATAGTGAGTGTGTGTAGAATAATTTTACTAATGAAAACTCCATGTTAAAACACATTGTATGTGGGAGGTAAGAAGTGCTCTGAACATGTTAGATTCTAAATTCTTTTCCTTAGAACAGAATTTCTTCATTTTAAAATCTGTTATCATTGGACAACTGAGAATACTCTTATACGGGAATCAGATCCAGAATATGTATCGAGTTCAAACTGACCCTGATTTTTTTGAGAGAAACTATAGTTGATTCTCCCATTATAATTAACCAAATTAAACAACAAAGAAATTGAATTTATAACTTTGCTATCAGGGTCTAAAGTTATGTCATTGAAAAATATAAAAAGACAATAAAGTTATGAAAAAATAATTGGTCAAATATTTTTAAAGAGGTACTTATTCAAATGAAAGAGAGAGCTGGTGATTTAGCTTGGCAGCAGAAGCAACTTCCTGGCAAGCAGAAGATCATGGGTTTGATCAAACATAGAAGTAAAATACAAAACAAAAATAAAAAATCAAAACACCAAACCAAAGCAAACAAGCAACAACAACAACAAAAAACCCAGAGAATATTTACCTTGTAAAAAACTGACTTTAACTTGACATTTTAAAGACTCTCTTTTAAAATTTTTTTTATTTTTAAATTTTTTTTATTTTAAAAAGCATAAAAAACCCAATAAAAACAATACAGAATTTCAAAACAAGATGGTAGATCCCAGTCTGGGAACCAGTGCCACACACAGACCACCACAGGACTGGGAACAGACACACCCCAGCCCCTTCAGGCATGCAGACTGGCAGACAAGAAGTACCAGTCCCCCCTCCCCCACTGTAAGGGACCAGATTATCTGGAGAAACAGGTGTGATGGCAGCTATCGAGGTGAAACACAATTGGAAGCCTGTGGTGCTTTGCTGTTCCACTAACACTGCAGGTCTAGGACCGGTGGTCTGATTATAGGTTCAGAGGCTGGAGGTATACAGTGTGGCATCTAGGGGGGAATCTCCTTCTGAGGGCTGTTGTAGATATTGTTGATTCCCTATGGCCTTGTTTTGAAGTCCTATATCATTTTCATTGTTTTGTTGGATTAGGTTTTATTCTCTTTTGTTTTGTTTATGTTAAATCCAATGACAAGAGTAGCTATTTCAAAATAGCAAGATAGATTTACTATAGGTTTGTTTTGAAGTCCTGTATTGCATTTATTGTTTCATTTTTATTGTTTCTATTCTATCCTGTTCTGTTTGATTTTTACTATGTCCAAAGTTATCTGTAGCTATTCTAAAGATGTCAAAGGACATTTATTATTGATTTCATAATGTTCTGAAGTCCTGTATCTTTTAACACTGGTTTGTTTTGATTGGTTTTATTCTGTTTTATTCTCTTAAAAATAAAATTTTAAAAAATCAAGAGGATAGGAAGTTAACAATGGCTACTATATTGCATATCGTTATCTTCAAAATAGTTGTTTAGATTTCCACATATAGGCATGCAAAATTGATCAAACAACATAAGCACTAACTGCTCCTATCCATGAACTAATAGAATTAAAATGAGTAGCACAATTATCTTAGCTATCTTGTGCATATATGTGTATATATATATATATATATTTTTTTTTTTCCATTCCTGTTTTCTCCTGTCTCCTATCCCAGTTGTTCTTTCCTTTTGAGCAGTTTCTTCCCTACTCACTTTCACACTACCCATTGTACCTTTTGGATCTTATTTACTCTTTCAGTTTCTTACATGAGGGAGACAATACAATGTTTACACATGTGAGTCTGATTTATTTCACTCATGCGTATGGTCTCTAGTTGCATCCACTTATAAAAGCCTTGAGTTCATCATTCTTTATAGCTAAGTAGTCTCCATTATATAAAAATACCACATCTTTTTATCCATTCTTCTATTATTGGGTTGTTTCCAAGATTTAGCTATTACAAATTGTGCTACTACAATATACGCATGCACATATATCATTATGGTATGATGTTTTCAATTTTTCTGGAAAAATACCCAGAAGGGGAATAGCTGGGTCGAATGGGACCTGTTAATCCTAGATTTCTGAAGAGTCTCTACATTGATTTCCACAGTGGCTGCACCAGTCTACACTCCCACCAACAGAGGAGAAGGGTTCCTTATCCCCACAGCCCCACCTGATTTGTTATTGGATGAGTTTTTGATAGCCATTTTATTGGTGTGAGAAGGAATCTCAGTGTTGTTTTAATTTGCATTTCTAGAATGATCAATGATTTTGAACATTTATTGGTTTCCCACTTGTATTACTTTACCTGAGAAGTGTGTATACATCTCAGATGTTCATTTTGGATTGGGTCTTTTAATTTTGGCGGTCTCAATTCTTTTTAGTTCTTTATAGATTCTAGATGTAAGTCCTTTGTCTAAGGGACAGCTAGCTAAAATTTTTTCCTATGCTGTGGGTTTTCTTTTCACTCTGTTGATAATTTATTTGGATGTGCAAAAACTTTTAATAAGATGACATGCCAGTTGTTAATCCTTTGGAGTATTTGCTGTGAAATTTGGCTTTTTTTATGGACTCTCTACCTTACCCCTATGTCTTCAAGATTTCTACTTACTTTGTCTTCCAGTAGATTTAGTGTTTTGTTTTAAGATTTAGATCTTTGATCCATTTTGACTTTAGTTTAGTGCATAGTGATAGAAATGGATCTAGTTTTAATCTTTGCCATATAGAAAGCCAGTTTTTCCAGCACCATTTATTAAATAGGCTATCTTTCTTCCAGTGAACATATTTGGCCCCTTTGTCAAAAATAAGATGGCTGAGCGTGTTTGCAGTTGTGTCTGCACTCTGTTCCACTGATCCTCAGGTCTGTTTTTTTGCCAGTACCATGCCGATTTTATTACAATAGCTTTGTAGTATAATTTCAAGTCAGGGATTATGATGCCTCCTGCCTTGCCATTGTATACAAAAGTCAATAAGAAAATCTTTGATTTTTCTACATATCTTTTACAGAAGTGTAATTGTATATCATATAACTGCTTCTAGATTTATCCAAATCTTCTGTGAAATTACCCATGATTTCCCCAGTAGAATGCATTATGCCTTTTTATTTTTAATTTCATTGAAACTTTACTGGTAGGAGCCTGGATATATTTAAATGTAATTCTTAGCATTTTTATTATGACAAATGGGATATTTTCATATTATTTTTGAAGGAAGGTGTATGATAAGGTGTATGATAAGTTAAACATAACAGAAAACTATTAACTGTTACCTGGGACATGACCAAGAGTTGGAAGGAGTAGGGAAGGAAGGGAAGAGAAAGGAATGAAGAAGAATTAAGATGTGTTACACACATGTACCAACTCCATATGATACATGTAATTACTATGTACTTTATTATTGCAAATGTGCAATAATAAAAAAAAATTGGCCAAAAATAGTGCCATGGATTTATTTCAAGGCATACCTTTTGATGATTCTGGAGGGTTTTTTTTTTTAATTTTTGGTCATATTTTTGAGACAAGGTTTCACCATGCAATTCAGGCTGACCTTAAACTCACTGTGTAGCCCAGCTGGGCCTCAAACTCACTGAGATATTCCTAACTCAGCCTCTGGAGTATGAGTGCTCTGGAGGGATTACAGGTGTGCATCGCCACACTCAATTTGTTGACTCTAATTACATCATTTTACATATATTTCCATTAAAATAAAGGTAATTCAATTACACATTTCATTTAAAAATGAGACCATGATATGGCAGCTTTCTTCTAGTCTTTGCCAATGAGAGAATAGTTGTTAGAATAGTCGATGCACATAGATAGCAAATTTACAAGGGTCTTTGAAAGAAACCTTTTGAGGGTAATATGAACAAAGAATACTATATGAAAACCAAACTTTCAAACCCATTTTTAATTAGAATTTTAACTTTTACCATAATCTTATTATTTACTTTCTAATCTTTCACAAGGTATTACTCGCTTTCTGCATCAAACTTGTTCAGTTAAGGATTGCAAATGAGATAGAATTTTTAGGAATGACAAAATGTTCAGCACACAATTCCCAATCTTCTTACTCTTTTTCTGCTGTACTTATATATTGTTGATCTTCCAACTACTTTCAAATCAAAGAAGTAATTGATGGTTTTCTCATGTGTATACATTAGGTATCCATGAGATGCCGGATTAACAATTTGTTCAGTTTTATTTGGTTACCATAACATGGGCCACAAATTAATGTTTCACTAATTACTAGTTGTGAAAATCTATCCCATCCTTTTGTTCTTTTAAAGTAGTTCTCTCATATCAGTGTAAATTCAAGTTAGCTAATAATATTTTATGAATTTATAGGTAAAAATGTAACCTAAAAGTATTTTGGCAAACATAAATTGGCAAGAAGTGTCATAAACTGACCACTCCCTTAAAGGTATGAGTTCTGATTTCTCACTTTTCTTACATTACTGTCTGTGTATTTATTCATACTTTACCAGGGCATAGAAACAGCAACAAAAAGAAAGGAAAAATGATAAACTTCATTCAGCCTATTTTATAATTAGAATTACCATAAGGAAATATTTAACTATCACTCAGTTTTAAAATTTATATTCTAGGGCCGAGGATTTAGCTCAGCAGTGTAAGTGCCTGCCTGGCAAGCTCAAAGTTATGAGTTCAATCTGCTGGATGAAAAAAAAAAAAAGAAAGAAAGAAAAAGAAAAGCACATTTTGAAGTATGTTCATGTTGCATATTAAAATATTTTTTAAGAATGAGACCATGGAAGAACTTTAGACCTTCACAAACTGCCTCTTAGAAGATGAAGTAGTGTTAGATATTAGCTTCCAGTTCTGTCAAAAGCAAAACTATGAAACTATAAATTACTGTAGGAGTTAAAGTAGTAGGTCTGAATTTTACTGAGAATCTCCCTAAAAAATAGACTACACATGTACTTTAAAATTTACCACCAGGAGTGGTGGTGCACACCTGAAGTCCTAGCACTCAGGAAGCTCACAGAAGTCTAATAGACCACTCTGAGTTCAGGGTGTGCGCAGGCTGTAGAGGGAGACCCTGATTTAAAAAAAAAAAAATGACTGTCTGTGAGTAACACGGTGAGACTCCTGAAAAGGCTGCATGTCAAACACACAGCTTAATTCAGCTTCTTTAGGGATATGCCAAATTTTTGTTAACTAAACTAAGACTGAACAAAATTTTGATTTCTTTGACAATTCAAAAGAAAGAAACACAAAAAGCCATTGTTGTAGTCAGGGGTTATACAGAGAACAATTAGAATCAGGACATGGAGTTTATATTATTTTTATGATGGTCACCCAGAGTTAACACAAGAAAACGTAGGAAATCTATTCACAACACGAAAGACATAAAATATTTAGCCAAGGGCCTAAATCCCACAGCAATTTCCCATGTGAATCCAGATAAAGACCCAGAGTTCATGACAGTGCCTCCCACGAGTCCAACTGGAGGTCTAGAGCCCATGAAAAGGACTCATGCCAGTCTCTTTTACAGATCTGTGCCGACGATGGAGCCGAGAAGTCACACTCACAACAAACACCAGGGCTGTCCTGAAAAGCACCACAGCCATCCTCAGCGACACGGAGGCCCAGAGCTCCTCCGACAACAAGCACAGTTGAGTACATGCCAGGAAACCAGCGTGACGAGTCCATCCTGGAGACCAAGCAGCACATGTCTTCCCCTCCGGAGCCAGGAAGCAATGCTCGGTGTGAGGACCAGAGCTTCTCCAGGAGAACCTAACGGCTCAAACAGCAACATGTAGGAGAACCCACAACACCTCAACGTCTCAACGCCATAACGCCTTAACATTCTCAATGCTCTCCTTCTCCACGTCTCCATTTATGCTGGCAGCCTTCCTCAGGTGAAACATCTCCGCTCAGTGCCACGCTGATGTAATCCAGCTGGTGTTAAGTTGACCACCAGTTCTCAATCCATAACAGCCATATAGTGAAATAAGAGAATTTCTTTCAGTTTTTTTTTAAAAAGTAGTTTACAGGCTATAGTCCTTCCATTGAAATGACTTCCAATATAGTCTTCCATTACAGTGCTTCCACTAAAACATATCTGTGCACTTTTTGTGAATGAAATCCTGAAAGGTACAGGTCACCCTGACACATATTAAAAGTGGAATGACTTTGCTTACTGATAAAGCTTTGATACAGGCAAATTCTATCCTCTAACCTTTCACATAGTACAAGAGCATGAATTTTAAGATAAAACATTAGGATAATAATCATTAGTAAAACAAGCATTGAGAAATAAGCATTAGGAAAAAATAATAAAAGATATAAAATCACTAATAATTTTATAGAAGAAACTAATGCCAAGTCTGATTCTTTTTCAAGGAATTTAAATTTCGGAGTCGCAGCGGAATGAACAACATTTCACAGAAGATTTGTAGGAAATTTAATATTTCAAAATAACATCTCAGAAACAAAAGAGTTGGGATTCGCTGTTATAATGTTTATGGATGGCACTGGTTTGACAGTTTAGCCTGTCGGATGTGACTTTCACAGTCTGCTGGCAGTTTGTAGGCAAGCCATCACATCTGTGGCTCTGTGGTTGATTAATGAGTCTTTCAGCTCATTGCTACCATCTGAAGAAGGCTGTGGCCTTTCTGAGCTTCACTGGTTCATTGGCCTTAAGCTGCAGTCCCGCCAGGGTATCTTCCATATGAGAATCACACCTGGTTAAAGCTAATGAAAACCTCAGTATGTCACTTTCTAGACAAGTCAAAAAGCATATAAAACTAGACAAAAGATGTATTCAAGTAACACGAATGTAGTTTTGTCACAACCTGCCAATCCAGAAACTAACATAAAAAGGTTTCCTCAATGACATATTTCTTAGTGGCAACTTGTAGTGTAGTAATTCTCAATTCCCTGTGCTACAGGAGGACGTCTGCAATGCCAGCTCCTTGACTGTATGCAATATCTATTTTCAAAAGAACTAGGGAGGTTATAGTTCATGATGAGATAGTCACTCAGCTGTAATTATTTACAGATGATTAATGTGATTGTTGAGCTTCTCAGCCTCTTTGAAGTCTTTGGCTTTTGACTGACCCGCTTGGAGCAGGGCTGGCTGTCTGAGAACTTTCTCTTGAGCACCAGGGAACCGTGGCGAACTGCTTTTCCCCAGTATTGCTCTGGAAACTGAAAGGCCTCTTAAAACCTGATCGTATTTCCTCCTAGCCTCTTAAAATAAATTATGATCTACAGCAGAAGGTGAGAGGGGACAGATAGAGAACTGAAAGCCAGGACAACCAGAGGTCTAACGCTAAAATGCAGCTTAGTGTTCGGAAACTGGTTGGAAATTGAAGATATACAGAAGAAAGGAATCTCTTTTGTTTCAGTATAGCATCATTTTTGAAGCATTATAAATTTCTGAAACATCAATACTACTTACATCAATATGAAAATTCATGTTAAAGGTACATGACTGTTATTATTTATTCTAGATTTTGGACCAGTATTTTGTTCTACTAGCTACATACTGAATATAACACAAAGGTCTAGGCATAGTTATGTGTTAAAGGGAAACATAACACTCTAAATACTGTCAATAAATGAATAGAAAATCATCCAGAATATCCTTTCTAACAATTTTCATTTTCTGATCCATGATATTAACATGTCTTTTCTATAACAGTTCACATTATGGCAACATTATTCTTCCTGAGTTGGAAAAACATATGCATGATATTCTGACGAAGTTATTTGTATTCCCACTACCATGTTTCTACTTATCAGAAATTGAAATTTTACTGCATAAAGAGTGTACACAGTCTATACATTCTACCAACATTACTAAAATAAATGCTCTCTTTCATTATGGCATAATCTAAAAATTGTCATTAGTATCACAATCCCCCTATGTGATGTCTGTACTAAGAATTTTAGAAAAATATGTCATAAGATATTATTCTTAAATCAGCAATAGCTGACATAATGTTTTCTTCAAAACAGCTGTTCATATCATCACGTATGATATAGTCAAACAAAACAGGATAACACCATTCCAACTGATGATTTAAAACTTTGAAAGACTTCGAAGCTATGAGATGGGGCCTCATGCTTACCATAAAGTCTTATATTTAATATTATCCTTCTTAGAAGTCCTACCATGCTTTTTTTGTTCTATTACCATTGGTTCTGTCTACCACATTGTGTCTCATTGGAATTTGAATATGTGTGATAGTTCAAACAAATTTTTTTCTTTTTTATCAAAAATTAGATATCATAATACCCATTGATCATTTTCTGTTATTCGGTTCAGAAAGCCCTGGAATTCTTTCACTATATGCATGGCTTTATACTATTGTGTTATGTTTGATATTATTGTAATTGAAACTATGCTCAACTATAGCAGAGTAAGAGATATGGCATTAGATACTGTTGATGTCCAGTTGACTTAATGAAAAGTACTGTGTTGCCTATGTTGTCCTCTTCTGATCTGCTCTGTACTGCCCCCTTTTGTTTTATTCTCTTTTAAATAAAAAAAGAAAAAAAAAAGATATTATTCTTAACTTGTAATTCTATTATTAGGAAAGATTTGGATTGATTTTGGCATATAAAAGTACTGATTCCTTCAATACATCAACTGAACAATGTCAATGATGGTTCCTTAAGCATTAACAAAGTATTTGATCATTTCAACAAATTTTCAAAAACTTATAATTTAAACCTGGCTGCATATTTGAACTCATGAGAAATTCTAAAGTGATAATAGTTGTTGCACTATCAGAGATTCTGACTTAATTGATCAGTGGGAGGCTTGGGCATAGTTTTTTCTTTTAAAAAACCACTGTTCACAAATTATTCTAATATGCCATTATTTATGTACTATTGTCATACTTATTTTGCTAGCCTAAAATAATAACTGAATTCTGTAAGTGAAAGTTGTTGTCTCAGATTAAATTGGAAAATCAAATGATCAATCTTCGGTCTTCTTAGCTTTATTGTTATGGTTTATAAGTTGAATCACAAGCCAAGAGTCCTGGGCTTGATTCCCTGTTTAGCTAGCTACTTAATCTGACTTCAGCACCTCCCTCAAGACAAACATTTTCTACATAATAAAATGAGAAAATTAAGATTTCTTCCCACTTTCAAAGCATGTTTGCCAAGAATTTCCCAAGGTGTAAAATGCTCTTCTTAAAACTTACTCAGAGTACTTATTTGCTTCCATTTACTACAGGTGGGATTTAAACCAGAGTGCTGTGTGTCAGCTAAGGCACTAGTCTTCTCTCCTATGGGAGGCGTTGCTAATTGATCACAGTACCACAGAAAAATCATAACCCTCCCTGAGTTTTTCCTCAAGATAAAATTATTTTCTGTTTGGCAATTAAAGAGATGATACTTAAAGAGATGGTATAACAGAGCAGCTTTCAAGAGACTAAAATAATATCCAGAGAATCAGACATTGGGAGCATAGCTCAGCACAAGGGCCACATGTGAACTGAGTCCTAAGGGAAGGCACAGCCTGTGGAGGGATGGTCTACTCTTCCTAACCAACCAAAGTTTGGGTTATAACTTAACCTCAGGTATCAATCTGATGTGAGGGAGAGAAGGACCTGATCCATTTGAC
>PVJX010042228.1:0-14267 GCA_004027295.1 Dolichotis patagonum
CGGTCGGGTTCACATATGGAGTCCATGTCCCAAGACAGGCGCCGTCTTCACAAGGCCTGCCATACTCCTGATTTTATAAAATGATAAGGGAGGAGATGTAGGGAGCGGCGTGATAGCCTCACTGCTGCCGCCCCATCCCTCCCTCCTGTGGGCATTTGGTGTGTCTGCCTACATTGCCCATGATCCTCTCTGCCTGGCCAGACATGACTGTGACCTATCTGGTCTCTCCACAATATCTCTGCCTGATGACAACTTCCTGCCCTCACCCTATATAAACCATGTTCACTTCCTCAATAAATGAGACTTGATTGGAACTGCTCAACTTGTCTCCATCTCTCTTTCCTCTTGCCCTGCCCGCCATCCCCGTTCCCTCTCCAGGTGAGACCCACAGACTAATCCACAGGCCGGATCAGGAAGGGAAAATTATTGAAGATTACATTAGTCTGAAGGCTTTTTGTTAAAAAAATAATGAATGCAACAAGTAAAATATAGCAGAATCTAGGAATTAATTATGTTATTTTTGTGGTGGTCAAAAACAAGAGACTCCAAAAATAAAAAGAAAAGTGCTTTGTTAGCTGAGCTCAGCAGTGACACTGTCCCAGGAGACAATCAGGGAAGTGCTCACCCAGGCAGAGGGGTTGCAAGAGTTTTTAAAGTTGCATACCACAAGAGGAGGGAATAAAGCTTGAAGGTCAGTTTCTTTCCATAGGAACCGGGGAGGTGGAAGGGATTGCACAGTGGGTAAGTTACAAGTTTGCAAGTTGAATGGTGAGTATACAAATCTTACAGACAGGGGCAATCACATAAGTCCTTACAAAAAGAGAATAGGGTTTAAAGGCACATTTTGAACTTTTGAGCTCACAACATTTCCCACTGCTTTTGGTCACTGAGTCAAATCTTTGACTCCATTGTATAATCATGTGTGGGCAATGGGTTATAACCTTCTGGTTTAAGTATAAGCATTTTAATAGCTTGAAATAGGTCCTGGATGTGATTTAGAAGGCACTTTATAGCACATGGTCCAATGGTTAAGACAAGTAAGAAGAGAGTAATTGGTCTTAGCAGAGCTGAGAGCAAGGTAGTCAGCCAAGGGAATAGTGAAAACAGATTTTGAAACCAATTTTGGTTCATTTGTCATTGTTTTTTTTTTTTATCATGGAGTTTCTTTCTAAGTTTCTTTATGCTGTCTTGGATAACTCCAGAGTGATTGGTGTAGAAACAGCAAGCCTCAGCTAGTACCACACATAGACTACCTTCCTGTATGAATAATAAGTCTAGGTCTCTGTGATTTTGGAGGACCATTTTAGCCAAGGAGTCTAGAGACTCTTTTAATTTAGAAATCAAATGCTCTAGAGTTGCTAAATCTTTGTCTATGAGGGCGCTCAATTCACGGTAATTTTTGTCACCGACTATCAAACTTGTGGCCCCTAGAGCTGTAGCCCCAGGATCCCACAAGGATCAGGATTAAAACAGGGGCTGCTCGAGCTTTTTTAGAGAGGTCATTTTCTAGATTTAAGTGTTTATTTTTCCACTTGTACCAGAATACCAGTAAACTTGAGGAAATTCATGTACAAGAATACACAGTTTAGCATGTCTAGTAAACTTAACAAGCATGACACACGGAGTTAAACCTGATGTACAAGCAAACCAAGATCCTGTAGGGGCTTCCAGGTGTTTACTTGGTGCATAAGAGACATTAGTTACCATAGTAGGGTTAAAACATAAGTTTGCATAAGGGCTTGAGTAGAGGCTATAGGCAGCAGACTACACATTTTTCTTCCCTGAACATTCCTTAGAGTTAGGAGAGGTCTTTGTCCCCACCAACAAGGGGAGTTAAGAGTCCAAGGTGGTGGAGTTGTGGATTTGAAAAGAGGTATTTGAGCCTAAAGAAGTCTGTAGAGGTACCCCTATGTAAAAGGGGGGTTTTGGTTCCAAACATAGCCAGCAGTCCTGAGTAAGGTTGGGGTTATTATGGTTTAGGTATTGGAACATTATGTCTAGAGGGATGTATATATCAGAGACAGATTGAATCTGTAACTGAGGCTGCAATAAGAAGGTATCTAAGTTGGTTGCAGGAGTGGCAACAGGAGAGGTAGCAGCAGGCTGTTTGGGAGTAGATTTTATGAGGCAGGGTGTAGGCAGGGCCAACAGTCCAATGGCCAGCCCAGTAGAGTGATCAGTGGCTGGTCTTCTATTTATGTGGAAAATTGTTTCTAGGACATATCCAGACACATAGAGTCAAATGCCCCAAGTTTTTTCCTCACTCCAAGAGTAATGATGAACTTGTTTGAAATTAAATGTAAAGGGGTTACAATTTCTGTAACAATCAGTTGGCTTTGAAAATCTCTTAAGACTTATGAAAGGATCACTATCGCCCCAGGGAGAGATGGACTCACATCTCTAATAATGATAATAAAACTGATTGCATCCTTCACAAATTTTTAGAATGTCAGAGATTTTTAGATGACTGTTCTTGAGGGCATATATAAAATTTTATACTTTGTAAGGCTCATCTTCCCTTTTGGGAGTGATAGCCATAGAGGTCCTTAGGTGTTCCCCTATTTTGAGATGAGGCTTATTTATTGCTGTGTTCCAAGTTGGCAGATCTCAGCGAGGAGGTGTGGGGGCCCATGACAATGCATAGATCTGTAACAAGAATAGCATGAGGAGTAGCATTTTTAGCTATAAGTTCCCCCTGTCAGGGCATTGAGTAGTTTCCAGGTGTAGAGATGGGTTATGACCAAAGGACATCATAACTGCTGCCCAATAACTGAGAAAAAACAGTGTTATCAGGGGCATTTTGATGATTTAAGTTTAAGAGGGTTCTCAGTCCATGTGGTAGTCCACTTAGCTATTTCCTGAGCATCTGAGGGGACAACTGTGATGTGAGAATGATGTATCCAGGTAGGTTTTCCTGCTACATTGACAGCCGTTGGGGTGCTGAGGACGACAGTGTATGGTCTGGTCCAGTGAGGTTTAAGAGAGGAGTTGCAGGAATGATGCTTGAGCAGTACCTGGTGCCCTGGATTAGCAATGTGTGGAGTCTCCAGTGAAGGCAGAGGCTTGGCTTAGTGGTCTCAGAAGAGTTGGTGGATAGAAGTAAGCACAGGTTGAAAAGCCTGTAGGGACTTAATTAGACTAAGGTTAGTGGTTGTAGCCAAATGAGCACTCTCAAGATGAAGGGGAGGTGGTCTTTTGTAGACTACCTTGAAAGGTGTTATTCCAGAAATATATGGGGTACAGCAAGCACATAAAAGGGCAAAAGGAAGAGACTTACCTAGTTTTTGTCAGACTCCAAAATCAACTTAGTGTTTCTTTTAAGGTATGGTTTATCTTTTTAACTTGGCCTGAACTTTGGGGGTGGTAGGCACAGTGAGGTTTCTAATTAATCTGCAATAACTGAGCTATTTTGTTAGTTATAGAAGCTATGAAAGCCAGGACATTGTTGGACCCTATGTATAAGGGAAGGCCAAATCTGGGAATTATCTTACACAAAAGCTTTTTGACAACAATTAAAACTGATTCTGACTTTGTTGAGTATCCTTCAGTCCATCCAGTAAAGATGTCTATAAAAACCAATAGATGCCTGTGTCCATGTAACCCTGGTTTCCCCATGTCCATGAAATCAACCTCCCAATGTTCCCCTGGAAAAGTTCCTCAGACTCGAGTTTCTTCTTGAATAACAACAGCCTTTGCATTCACTTGGAGGCATTGTGGACATCTTTAACTTACTTCCTTTGCTAGTTGGGTCAACTTTGGAATAAAATATCTATTTCAGAGCAATTCAACTAATTTGGAGCCCCCAAGTGTGAGACTTGGTGGATTTGAAGAATTAAGTCCTTTCCTGGAGCCACAGGTATCAAAATCTGTTTATCTGGCAATTGATACCAATTTTCATGGGGCATCTGTTTTGCCTTCAGTTGTCTAGCCAGTTCTTGATCTGATTTTGAGTAGATCTGATTTTGAGGCAAACGAGAGGGTGGTAAAACCAGTAGCAGATGGGTCACAGGTTGTATGGTCAATCTTAAAGCAACTTTTTGAACACTTTTATCTGCTAAAGCATTTTCTTTAGATATTGAGTCTGTTCCTTTTTTTGGTGACCTCTACAATGTATTGTTGGTATAGATCTAGGTAGCCAGATGGCGGCCAGCAAGTGCAAGATATATGGGGCAATTTACTTTTGAGCCAGCAGAAATGAAAAGTCCTCTTTCTTGGTAAATAGCCCCATGAACATGAACCATAGCAAAGGCATAATGGCTGTCTGTATATGTGTTTTCCCTTAAATCTTTGGCTAACTTTAGGGCTTTTGTAAGAGCAATGATTTTGGCACTTTGGGCTGATGTACCTTGGTCTGTGGGTTGAGCCCAAACAACTTGTCTCTGTGGTCATGGCTGCCCCTGCCACCCTTTTACCTTTGGAGATGAAACTACTGCCATCATTAAAGTACACAACATCTGAATGTTCCAAGGGGAGGTCAGTGAGGTCTCGGAAGATGTTAGTGGTTTTGGAAAGCAGATCCCCACAATTGTGGATAGGCATCTGTGGGTCATCATCAGGCAGAAGTGTTGCAAGATTAAGGACAGAAGTCTCCTTGAATTCAATAAAGTCAGAGTTAAGCAGGAGGGCCTGGTATTGCACAATCCTTGCATTGGAGAACCACCTATCAGGTGGAGCCCTGAATAGGGCCCCAATGTCACGGGGTGTCACACCTGGAGTTTTTTGTCCAAAAGTTAATTTATTGGCCTATTTTACTATAGAGGCAGTGGCAGCGATAGCTCAAAGACAGTTTGGCCATCCAGTAGCTACTGAGTCTAGCCTTTTTGAGAGATAGGAGACTGGATGTCACCATGGTTCCAGCACCTGGGTCAATACCCCTTTTTCTATTTCTTGTTGTTCAGCAACAAATAGCAGGAAGGGTCTAGTTAGATCAGGTAGAGCTAATGCAGGAGCCTGAATGAGAGCCAATTTTAATTGTTGGAAAGCTTGGCTCTCCTTTTCAGTGCAAACAGGAGGATCTGAAGGGGTCCTTCTTGTGGCAGCATGTAGGAGTTGAGCCAATTCAGCAAAGTTCATTATCCAGAGGTGACAATAGCCTATATATAGATCCCAAAAACTCTTGATCCTGCCTCTTAGTTTGAGGTTCAGGCATCTGAAGGATCACCTCAGGATTTTAGAGAACAAGGCCTGCTTGTCTTTAACAATAACATATTTCAAGTAAATTACCTCTTGCATGTATAGCTGAGCCTTTCTTGTTGAGATACGATAATCCAGATATCTTAAGGTGTATAATAAGTCTCATGTGCCTGCAGGCAGTCCTCATAATTGGAGGCTGTCAAGAAGACATCATTGACATATTGTAACAAGGTGATCCCTGGGTGCTCACCATGAAATTCTTGGAGGTCCTTATTTAGGGCCTCATCGAATAACATTGGACCATTCTTAAAAATCTTGTGGTAACCTAGTCCAAGTCAACTGGGATGAACCCCCAGTATGTGGGTCAGTCTATTTAAAGGTAAAAATAGGTTGACCCACCAGAACTATTGGAAGGGTGAAGAAGGCATCTTTGAGGTCAAGAACTGAATACCAGGTTTGATCTGGAGGCAAGAGACTTAGAGTGTATAAAGACTGGGACAGTTGGATGGAGGGTGACAACACATTTATTTACCTCCTTTAGGTCCAGAACTGGTTGATAGTCTGTAGTCCCAGGCTTTTGGACAGGCAGTGGTGGAGTATTCCAAATCAATACACAAGGTACAAGGATGTTGGCCTCTTTTAGTCTCCAACTGTGTTTTGATATTTCTATCCATGTCTGGAGATTGAGTGGGCACTGCCATACCCTAGCAGGAGTAGCATGACGCAAGAGTTTAATAACTAGGGGTGCATGATTAACAGTCAATCCAGGAGGGTTAGTTTCAGCCCACACAATAGGAATTTTCTGCCTGGAGAGGTCCAGTAGTTTGGCCTGGGACTCTGAAGAAGCCTTTTTGGCTCTTCCAGTAATAAGCATCCCTCTGAAATGGGGCAGGTAATGAAGAGGCAAATGGAGGGGCTCTCTCCTCTTGATGTACCTTGGAGGTGAACATGATGACCATCCCCAGAGAAGCTAATATTTGCCTGAAGTTTATGAAGAAGGTCTTGAATGAGTAGAGACTCAGGCCATTCAGGAACCATGAGAAAGGAGTGAGTCAAAGTCTGGTTTTCTAAATGAGTAATCTTAGTATGAGTCCACAGGTAACATTGGATGTCACTGGTGGCTCCTTGAATAGCCAAGGTATTTTTGGATATTTCCCATAGAGAGCACTGTATCACAGAATAACTGGTTCCTGTATCGACCAGGAAATCTATGGGTTGCCCCCCCCCCGCACAGTTAAGGTTGCCTGGGGTTGGGGGAGCAGGTGAACCCTGAAGTTGTCACTCTTTTTTCTAATAAAATGTGGGGAGCTGTTTCCCCTTTTCTTAATTTGGCCTTCAATTTTGGGCTATCCTTTTTTTTTAATGGCCTAACTCCTTGCAGTATGTACATTGGTTTTAATCTAGTGGGGCTTTTGGCTGTTGACCTCTTTCCTTTTTGGCCTAAGTTTGTCCATCTGCCAACACAGCCAAAATCTTGGTCAATTTTTTAATATTTTGTGGATTTTTTCTGTTGTCAAAAACCTTTTGTGTTACTGCTACTAACTGCCCTAACATCATTCCCTCAAAACCCTCCAATGTTTGTAATTTATGTCTGATGTCAGGAGTCGACTATGAGACAAAGTTTATATTAATAGCTTGTCTATTTTTGGTGCCTCTGGGTCTATGGGTGTATATATATAATAGGACTCTAGGAGGCGCTCAAGGAAAGCCAATTGCTTTACCTCAATTACCTTAGACAAATTGGTCGGCTTCCGGGCAGTAGCCCAGCCCTAAGAGCTGCAAGTAGAGTCTGGGGATACTGGTCGAGAGCTTCCTTACCTCCACCCATGTTGGGGTCCCAATTGGGGTGAGTCAAGGGAAGAACAACACTAATCTTAGCAGATCCAAGGTGGGTTCCCCATCGCTATCAAGAACAGATGGAGGTGCAAGTACGAATTCCCTCTCACTCCTCAGAAGTAAAAAGAGCCTGTAAAAGTGGCTGGCAGTCATCCCAGGTCGGCCGATGGGTATAACAAATGTTTCAAGAAGAGAGATTAGTGCCTGTGGGTCTTTGGAAAAAGGAGAGTTCTGCAATTTCCAATTGTATAAATCATTAGTGGAAAAGGGGACATACATAAAAAAAGGTGCCCTGAGAGGCGCCTGAGGGAGGGGCTTCTCAGAGAGGGAGGATAGGTTCAGAAGAGGGAGGTGGAGGGTCAATGGCTGTGGGTATAGGAGGGTTAGGAGGAGCATAGGCTCTGGGCATCTTTGGAGGAGGAGGTAGGAGTTTGAAGAGGAGACACCGATCAGCTTGGAGGATAAGAGCAGTAAGGATGACTTGATGGACTTGTTGAGAGACTTGTAAGTTAAAAGTTCCCTCTGATGGCCACCTAACATCGAAGGAAGACCACTTGAGCTCAGAGAAATGTCTTAGCTTCTTAGGGTAGGCTGGATCTCCGTATCTGGCAGCTTGATCTTTAAAATCCTTAAAATGATCAAGAACAAGCTGCAAGGGTACATTGGGGAAGAAACAGATGGACCCGTAATGGCAGACAAACAATACAGGGGCACAAAAGGACAAAGGCAAGATGGCAGAAAGCCTACCAAAAGGGAACAAAAGCAAGATGGTGGAAAGCTCACCAAAAAGAAACAAAGACAAGATGGTGGCAAGCTCACCAAAGAGAGACAAATTAATCACTTGGAAAAGGGCTATGGAGACTGGAGCAGGCCCTCGATTTGCAACCAAGAGCTGGTTTAAAATAACCAGGTGGCCAGTCTCCTGTTTGCCAACTGTAAACTCAGGGATTTAAAACAATCAATAGCCCCACAAAAATACCATCAGATTAGAGTTCACTCAAGTTAATCAGTTGATAAAAAACTTTCAAAAGGTGGCTTTTATCTCAAATATGGCCTTCACCATGAGGATGTTCAGTAACAAGGGAATTGGGACAAGAGGAGGAAGGTGTAGAAAAACTAAGACAAGGTTCCAACAATGTCTTGCCTGGACAATAACCAACCAGAAGTTTTGACTCCCCAAGTACAGTGCACCCAGCGGAGGTCAATTCCTCCCTCAAATTGCAGTAACCTGCCCTAATTTTGGCAACGTGTCACCACAAAGGGGAATAAGCCTAAGGACTTAATTCCCCAAAATTTAGAGGATGCACTCAAAGAACAGAATATAGACTGAGACACATGTGAGACAAGGTTTTGGTGATGTTTCACCCAAATTGGAGCAAGCCAGAAAACTTGACTCCCCAAGTACAGTGCACCAAATGGAGGTTGTTTCCTTCCTCAAATGGCAATAGCCTGCCCTAATTAGGGTGACCTCTTACCCAAATGTGGACAAATCTGGAAATTTAATCCAAGACATAGAAAGGCAAAGAGTTAGAAAAGGAGAGAATTGTGGAACAAAATGAAAGTAGCAAGTACCTGCTGGCAGAGGAAAGCTGCGTTCGAAAAGATCCAGGTGCCTTGTTTCTCCAAAGTGCCTGATCTACCCAAGGACCAGGAGCCCAGGAGGTGAACCCTGAAAAAGATGGTATCATGAGTGAGCCCCCAAATGTGGTGGTCAAAAACAACAGACTCCAAAAATAAAAAGAAAAGCACTTTATTAGCTGAGCTCAGCGGTGACACTGTCCTAGGAGATAATCAGGGAAGTGTGCACCCAGGCAGAGGGGTTGCAAGAGTTTTTAAAGTTGCATACCACAAGGGGAGGGAATAAAGCTTGAAGATCAATTTGTCTCCATAGGAACCAGGGAGGTGGAAAGGATTGCACAGTGGATAAGTTACAAGTTTGCAAGTTGAATGGTGAGTATACAAATCTTACAGACAGGGGCAATCACGTAAGTCCTTACAAAAAGAGAATAGGGTTTAAAGGCACATTTTGAACTTTTGAGCTCACAGCAATTTTTGTGTTTAATTTCAGATGTTCTGGCACAGAATTTGTGACGCTGCAGGGCATTGACCTCTCCCCTTGGGGTCTGTGAAAGAATCATTTTGTTTTGACTTCTGTCATGATTACCTTCCTCACAGTTACCCTCACTTTGAATTACCCCCATATGAAGAAGGAGCACCCTGAATTAAGTTCAATGAAGATTTTTTTGGTGTCGTCTATCACTTGTGAAGGAATTAGAAAACTGCTGACTTGATCAAAGGATAACTGTTCCAAGCTCCAATTTTAAGGGCCTTTGTGAATGGAGGTGGTCAGAAGTGCTTCCTCCCTCTTTATGACCAAGATTTAAGGCCATTTTTAAATGTTGATACTTTGTAGATAAACACAGGGAGGACAACAGTCCAGCTGTCAAAGCTTACAAAGCAATACTGACTCAAGACAGGCAAGAAAAAGGATAAAATAAAATCTTGTTGAAATTTATTAAAATAATTAATAAAAAATTTATTAAAGGATTTTAGTTTCCAATAATTAGAAAGACAAAGGTAAAGAGCAGAGAGAAATCAGACTCAGGAAGGTGCTATGTTACACAATTAACATAAAACTTTACTACACACAATTAAAAGCAAAACTGATGCAGCCAGGAGCATGAAAATCCAAAGTAACCAGCTCCTTTATCAAATGAAATACAAAGAAAATAAGGGGCAGCCACACTAGGACTTTTAAGCCACATAAAGGACTTAAAAGACACACCTATGCACATACATCCTCACTTTAGTATCATTATACTGCACCAGATACATATCTCCCCATTACTTATTTTTTAACTCTAAGCTGCCCATCTCTGAGCCACCTGCCTCCCCACCCTCACAACATGAAGGGCAGGAAAGAATTAAATGGCAAGAAGGAATGTAATGGTGCTCAGGTTAGGATCAAAGACAGGCAGAGAGCAAATCTGGTGTTAACAACTTCTAGGGGCTCACATGGGTGATGGAAAAAAAATCACCAGACCTAAATGAATGATATGAAGACAAAAATTCACAAGTATTCACTTTCCAATGCTCACTACTCTTCCAGATTAGGTGTCTATCTTCTTTTTTCCCCCTCTCTTTTCAAAATAAAAGACTTTCTTCTGCATTTTTAATTCATTACTCCTGCAAGTTTATGATCCTGGTAGTATCTAAGTAACTGTGTGTTCCAGTATCTAAGTGAGGGAGGTGTCACAGCACAATGTATATCCCTCCCCCAGACATAACACTTGTTATAGATTGCATTTTGAGGTGCCCTCAATGCCTCATGCATTCATAGTTAGAGCTTTCCGGAGGTGGCTGGATCTAAAGTATGTGACACTGGGATTAACTATTTCTCCTCTGTGATGCCCATCTTCTGTGGTACTCTGCCTTGGAACCAGCTGATTATGGACTAAAACTTCTATAAACAGTGAGCTAAATAAACCTTTTATCCTTTAACTTTGAATGCTGAGCATTTTGTCTCAGCCATGAGAAAAGCAACACAAGATAGAATTTGGTACAAGAGAAGTGGGACTGATGCTCATACTATACTTGACTATGTGATTTAAAGGCATTTAGAGCTAGCTTGTGGGAAGAAAGGAGGTAGGAAAGGTTTGGAAATGCTGGCTTAAAAAGTAGAACTGGAAAACCTTAGATTGTACTTGAG
The DNA here is from genome assembly GCA_004027295.1 of Dolichotis patagonum. NCBI lineage: Eukaryota > Metazoa > Chordata > Mammalia > Rodentia > Caviidae > Dolichotis > Dolichotis patagonum. The sequence continues at coordinate 10,679 of PVJX010042228.1, forward strand.
ATTAGGGAGTGTCAGAGTTCAGAAGGTCAGAATGGAGATAGAAATGATTCCAGTAAAGTCTAGGCTCAGAAAATTTTTGTTGGGAAGGACTACATTAGCTACTGGATGCCAGAAAATATGTGTTATGTCATGGCAGAAAGCTTGTCTGCATTTTGCTCATATCCAGAGACTTTGACTGAGACTGACATTAAGGATGGTGGACTAATTAATATTACAGAAGAAGTTTCAAGACAGTCTAATGTTGAGGTGATGGCATGGCTATTGTTGGATGCTTTTAGCCAAATTTATATCAAGAATCAAGAGCAAGAAGCCTAGCAGAATGACTGAAATCATTTTGAGTTTGGCTAGAAAGGAAACTCCAGTAAAGTTGTGGCCTATTAAGATGGAACAGAATAGAAACTGATTACTGAAAAAAATAGCAAAAAAAGCAATGTATTTAGGAAGACAACACATAAGATGACCTGAATACATTGTAAGAAACAGAGAACTCCTATATTTGCACCCTCAAAATTGCGAAGGTGAAAGACTTCCCTTTGAGAAAAGAAACACAGAGCACCAGGGGCCTAGAGTGGTTGCAACCAAAAGAATTTGTTCCTTAGGGTTGGCTTTAGAATTCTTAGGAATTCAAGCACTCAAGCTCTACAGCCAAGACAGAAGGAAGAATAGGTACTTCTCTAGCTATCTGCAGTCTTTGGCACCATGATAGTGTCAGCTTTAGGCACATGGAGAATGCAAGTGTTGTGGTGTCAAGGAGGCTTCCACCCAGATTTCAGAAGAAGCCCTGGGAGGCCAGGGAGTGTGACTCTGAGAGGGTAGTGTGTGAAACTGTGAGTGTGAAGCAGAAAGTGCATTCAATGGAGATGTCAGAAGTTTAGAGGAGCCAGAAACATTGATCATTTGAGGAAAACTGCAGGGAGAGAGCTGAAGAGAGAAGCTATGGAGGCTGGAGTTACCAAAGCACTTTGGAATTCATACTGCAATGGGAAGCAGAAAACACACAGGCTTTAGAGGCAGATTTATTTATGTCAACAGGCACTGATGGGGATCATTCCCAAAATATCAGGCCATGATCTCTGGTGATCTAGGGCTTATGTGGGATAAGCTAGCAAGAAGTACTTGCTTCTTTAGAGGCAAAATGGCTTGTTAATTGGGGATTCATTCTTACAACATGTATCATAGTGACCAGCTATTCAGCACAATGACCAGGCCTATTTAAGAAGCAAAAGTAACACGAACTGGAACTGGAACTATTACCTAGCAACTAACAAAGTTGTCTTAAGTAGTGCTGCCTCAGGAAACACTGCTGTGGTGATGTCTGGCTAAGTGAAAAGCTTTGCCTAAGTTTTCTGTGAGAGAAAATAGGAGAGTTCCAGCCCATCACGGTTTCCTGGAGCTTTCCATCACAGGGACTTGGATTCATAATCACATGCACAACAGCATAGGTTTTGTGTAGAAAAGTGCTTTTACAGTGAATGTGAAAGAGAAAACTACACAATAACTTTATGTAACTACATGGAGGGGGCAACAAAATTGATTTGCCATGGTAGTAGGATGGTGAGTAATTTTGTTTATTCTAATACTAGTTTCTCACAATGCAAGTATTATTGTATTATATGCACAATAAACAATCTGAAATTTACAGTAAACCACATACCTGACCTAACCCCTCCTTTCCTTTCTTAGGATCAAAGCCAGTGCTTCAGGCTTTCCTCATCATGATTTTCACCTTTATGATGGTCCATTACTCAGCCAGTTTCTTGGCACTGGCCATACCAATGGGTCAGAATGGGGTGTCCATAACAACCCTTCTCATGCACATCTATTTTCTCTTCATGATGGTGAGCATGAACTACGCTTCTCTTAGAGGGAATGTTTCTCCTTCTTTCTTCCTGTGCATTCACCTGTCCTGTGAAATGTGGGGATTTTATTCATGGGACTCTGATAACTCATTTTGAAGTTCCTGTAAAAAAAAAAAGAAAGGAAAACTGATCATTCTTTTCTGTTTCTCAATCACAGATTTGTTAGTGGAAGCAGATTGAAAGGGTATAATTAGAATAGTCAGTACAGTTGGCCCTTCACATCCATGCATTCTGCATTCAAAGATTCAAGCAACCATGAATCAAAATGGTACAAAATAAAAATTGTACCATTACTGAATATGTGTAACTTTTTTCTTGTCACCATACCCTAAACAGTACAATATAGCCTATTCACATAGTATTTATGTTGCTTAGGTATCAGGAGAAATATAGAGATGGTTTAAAATATAGAGAGTGTGTATATATAAAGTAAAAAGGATATACATGAGTTATATTCAAAGACTATGCCGGATTAACAACAAGGGTCTTAGGTGTCTCCAGATTTCCTATCTTGGGGAAGGGGTGGTCCTAGAATCAATCTCCCTCAGATGCTGAGGGATGACTCTACTTCTTACACTTCTTTTTTATGCAGTGAAAGAGAAGGCTGAGAGCATAGTTGTGATAATTAAGAATCTCCCAAATAAATGAGAATATAGATTTAAAATATATTGTTCATCTTTTAAAACTGTAGGTACCCTTAATTATGCATAAATATCTACATGTGAAGGAGGAAGGTAAGTATTTAGAATAATTGAAAGAAATTACAAGGGTTGGTTCTAGTGGAAATATTTAGATGATTGAGAAATTCTTATAGGAGGGCTTCCTGTGATTTTCTCCACATCACTGGACCAGTTCTGACATATGGATTTGCATTTCTTTTAAAGACATTTTTGGAGATGTCTCTGTATTTTGAAACTAAGGCACCTCAGCTTTTTTGGCTTCAGTACCTCAATATTCCTCATTATGGCTTCATGGTAAGTTTTCCTTGTCTGTGGTTCTGACTGAGTGACCAAGCTGGGAACCATCAACACAAACCCTAGATATCTCTTTTCTCTGGCCATTAGCTGTGATTGACTGCTTCATAAATTTTATGTCTTGAGCAGTGGATGACAGTTTCCTACTAAGCTTAATTAGCCCGAGGTTAGGGCATCATCTGGGTTTCTTTCAACCCTGAGTTGTTTTAGGGAAGTGAAGGGTGGGGAGCAATCTAGCAAAATGGAGTCATTGATTAACTGATGGGCTTGATAGTGTGTTTCTTTTAAATAAGGAAATGAGAGAGGGTGAGATACATAATTTGTATCAAAAGGGAAAACAGAAAAAAAAAGAACAAAGCATATCATAGTCATAGCCCTATTGACTTTAGCAAGCCAATCTACTCCAAAGAAACCTTGTCTTTCTTAATACACAAAATGAGATTTTAACTCCTGTAATTACAACTAGTTTGGTGAGAACAAAAAAGAAAATGGTTGAGAAAAATAAACAACATTCATTGAGCACCACTGTATCATTTTACACATAGTGCATATTGGGTTATAAAATTGGGGGAAGAAGAAATAGATACCAGATAATATAGACAGAAGGTTCCTCTCCACCAATTTGAAGTGATATATCAGACCTAGTCCTCTTCACTGCCAGGAAGTGAATAACTTTTTGCCTTGACAAGGACTGTGAATGTGACAATAAAAATAAGGATTCAACTAACAGGTATTATTTTGATAGTTCCTGGTAAA
>PVJX010042229.1:0-14324 GCA_004027295.1 Dolichotis patagonum
TTTATTTATTTTGCAGGAGGTATGGGAATCAAACTCATGACCTCGCGCTTACAAGGCACACGCTTATGCCACTGAGCTAAAGTCCCAGCCCTAGACTTTATTTATTAATGTGGAAAAGTCTTACTTTTAAAAAAGGAATAGGGAAACAGGTTGTTAAAGGCAAAATAAATCTATAGTATATTTAGAATTTTGCATACAGTGAAAAGAAACTACTGTTTTTTTTTGTCTCTGGGTTGTGGGATTTTTTTTGTTTTTTTTTTTTTTTCTTTTTTTAGACAGGGTCTCAACTTTGCAGTTCAGGTTAGCCTTGGGCTCACTTTGTAGCCTAGACTAGTCTGAAACTTGCTGGTCTCAAACTTTAAACAGTCCTCCTGCTTCAGCCTCCCTAGTGCTGGGATTACAAGATGTACCACCACACCTAGCTTCTGAATTTTTTTTTAATTAATGAAGTTATTGGTACAAGCCAGGCATGGTGATACATGCATGTAATCCCAGCACTTGGGAGGCTGAGGCAGGTGGGTTGCTGGGACTTCAAGGTCAGCCTGGGCTACATGAGTTCACAGCAAACCTGCACTATATAGCAAGACCTTGTCTCAAAAAAACCAAAAAGAAAAAATAAAGTTTGTTGATGTATTTAGATATACATAATGGCCACATTCATCGTAGGGAATTTGTTCCTGTACGTGATACATTTTGATTCTCTTTTTTTTCCCATTCAACCTTTCTTTCCCCTCCCCCACTTATAAAAGCTTCGTGTCTATTTTTTCCTTTTCTTGTTTTCCTTTTCCCTTCCCCCCTCCCTCCTTAGTTCCCCCTCCCATTTGCACGCGTTCTTCCTCTTTCACAATTGTCTCTGAATTCGAACTCATTTTCAGAGAAGTAGAATCATGCTAAAGAGACGCAGTACAAAGGCCTCTGAAAGAGGCTGATATAGCTGCATGGTAGAGTTCCTGCCTAGCATGCCTGAGACCTTGAGTCTTAAATTCAGCGCACTAGTCATGATTCACCCCAGCTGATTTCTTACCACCTAATTTTCTCAGGCGTAGGCCTACTTGTGCCACTGCCTCAGAAATAAGGTGCAACTTTTTGCCTCCTCAGCAACATTGCACTGTCTAGTTCGTGTGTTTCAAATATGTTACTTCCACAAACTCTTTGCATATCAGTTAGCTCAGACTTAAACACAGGCTTACAGTAGTACAGTACGTACTAGTAACTCCTGGAAATCAAACTGGAATTTATCTATCCACATGCATTGCTTGAGTACCTTCTAAGTGCTGGACACTGTTCTGGGCAGTGGTTATGAAGCTCTGAGCCCCACGTAATTTTATCTTTACCGATACTGTGTTGTGGTAGGAAAGACATAATTGTAAGAGATTTAGAACGCATGTCAGTAATTATGTTTTAAAAAGGTTTCATTAATGCTTAGTAGTAGGAGTTTACTGGATCACTTCTTGGTTTCTTTTTCTTTTCTTTCTTTTAACCTCTTGATTGCTACCAGAGTATAAATCAGAAAACTTCATATATGGTGAAAAAGATAACATGAGTCATCCTGAAATTCACTAAAGTCTCTTGCTGTGTCCTAAGTGTGAATCTTTGAATAAAACTTTTGCTTGACTGTATCTTTAAATTCTTTGTCCTTAGAGAATAATCAAAGTGAAGTAAGGTCTATTCTAGACAGAGGACCCCGTGAAGAGCTTTCCTGCTGGCAAATCTGGCAACAGATTACAAGTGACTTAAACACATTTCACAGCTCCATGAGAAATACTACTCAGTTCCACAAACAAGGTGATCCTGTCTGCCATGTTGGGGTAGGACTATGTATTCAAATTTCTAAAGATGAAGACAGTCTAGAAAATCATGAAACAGATGTTCTCAATGATATTGGAGATCCAGAACTTCCAACGTTTAAAACCCAGGATTCATGGAGGAAAAGTTCCTTGACTGAATCACAGAATTATCAGAATAGATGTCCACAAATTTCTATGAAACATAAACTGTGTCAGTGTGAACAAGGTGTTGACCAGATCAGCTGGATATCAAATCACCATGATGAGCATATAATACACAGAAGTGAAAAACTTTACAGCTCCAGTGATTATGGGAAAGGTAACACGCAGAGTTCAGCATTTTATCAGCATAGGGTTCACCCAGGACAGAAACCTTACTCGTGTAAGGAGTGTGAAAAAGCCTTCATTGATCTCTCCAGCTTTGATTCTCAGCAGCAATTAGGCTCTGAAGAGAAGTCTCAGATGTATGTCGAGTGTGGAAAAGGCTTCCGGGATAGCTCAGTTCTTAGTATTCATCAGAGGGCTGACCTGGCAGAAAAACCTGAGTGTGGTAAGGAATTCAGTCAGCGCTCACATCTGCAGACCCATCTGAAAGTTCACACAGTAGTGAAACCATACAAATGTGAGCAGTGTGGGAAAGACTTCAGTCGTAGGTCAGCCCTTACCATCCATTGTAAAGTCCACACAGGAGAGAAGCCTTATAATTGTGAGGAGTGTGGGAGGGCTTTCAGTCAGGCCTCTCATCTTCAGGACCACCAGAGAGTCCACACCGGTGAAAAGCCATTCAGATGTAATGCATGTGATAAGACCTTTACTCGGAATTCACATCTTCAATCCCATCAGAGAATACATACAGGAGAGAAACCGTACAAATGTGAAGCATGTGGGAAGTGTTTTATTTGTAGCTCAAATCTGTACATTCATCAAAGGGTCCACACAGGAGAAAAACCCTATATGTGTGAGAAATGTGGTAAAGGCTTTAGTCGGCCTTCAAGTCTTCAAGCTCACCAAGGAGTCCACACTGGAGAGAAATCATACATTTGTACAATATGCGGTAAAGGCTTTACACTGAGTTCAAATCTTCAAGCCCATCTCAGAGTCCATACTGGAGAGAAGCCATACAAATGTGAGGAGTGTGGGAAGAGCTTCAGGAGAAACTCCCACTATCAAGTTCATCTAGTGGTCCACACAGGAGAGAAGCCCTATAAATGTGGGATATGTGGGAAGGGGTTCAGTCAGAGTTCGTATCTTCAGATCCATCAGAAGGCTCACAGTGTAGAAAAACCTTTCAAGTGTGAGGAATGTGGGCAGGGCTTCAATCAGAGCTCACGACTTCACATTCATCAGCTAATTCACACTGGAGAGAAACCCTACAAATGTGAAGAATGTGGAAAGGGATTCAGTAGGAGAGCGGATCTTAAAATTCACTGTAGGATTCACACAGGAGAGAAACCATATAGTTGTGAGGAATGTGGGAAGGTCTTCAGGCAGGCCTCAAATCTTTTGGCCCATCAAAGAGTCCACAGTGGAGAAAAGCCATTTAAGTGTGAAGAATGTGGCAAAAGCTTTGGTCGGAGCTCACACCTCCAAGCCCATCAAAAAGTCCACACTGGTGAAAAACCATACAAATGTGAGGAATGTGGGAAGGGCTTCAAGTGGAGCTTGAATCTTGACATGCATCAGAGGGTCCACACTGGAGAAAAGCCATACAAGTGTGGGGAATGTGGTAAGTACTTCAGTCAGGCTTCAAGTCTTCAGCTTCATCAAAGTGTCCACACTGGGGAGAAACCATATAAATGTGATGTGTGTGGTAAGGTCTTCAGCCGGTCCTCACAACTACAGTCTCATCAGAGAGTTCACACAGGCGAGAAACCTTACACATGTGAGATATGTAATAAGAGCTTCAGTTGGCGATCAAATCTTACAATTCATCATAGAATTCATGGTGATAAGTCCTATAAAAATAATAAGGATGGTAAGAAGAGAGAATTCACACAAAAAGTTCTATAAAATGATGTTTTTGAAGACTTATGTGTCATGTGAATTTTTATACTCACATCTCAGGAAAACTTGTTTCATTTGTCTTATCTGTAGCTCTTCATGCCACTGTGGCTCAGAGCATATAGCAGAAAGAACTCTTAAAATTGGTATTATAAAGGCTTTGGTCAGAACCTTGGCCTTTCTCAAATGTTAGAATAGAGGCTTGGTGTTCACTAGAACTTTAATTCTATAAAGGCAGAAATTGCTGAACCTACATAATCAGTTTTGTAAAGTAGGTTTTTTTTTTTTTTTTTTTTAAATCGGTACCAGGGACTGAACTCACGACCACACGCTTGCAAGGCAGGTGCTTATGCCGCTGAGCTAAATCTCCAGCCCTGTAAAGTAATTTTAAAAGGTGCTCAGTATTTGTTACATTAGTGGGAGGTATGAAATTTGAAAATTGTTTTGAGATTACATCCAGAATACTGCAGATTGGTAATTAGAATAAAAAAAAACTCGAAAGTAATGAAGTTAATTCAAGGAGGCAAGATAAAATAGAAAACCAGTCTATGTTGCAATTTATAATATTAATTTGGCATTGCACTGTTATGGTTAGCACCTGTCCTCACTGTTACCAAATTGGTTTGTATCTTGTTGAACTTTAGTGTTCTGTTGATTTTATATAGTACGGTTATTTCTCTTTTGTGACAATACAGGCTGAAAGTGAATTTTGTTAATCTTGTAATAACAGGGCACTGCACTCTGCCCAGCATGGAGGTTTACACCTGTAATCACAGAACTAGGGAAGCTGAGGCAGGAGGGTTACTGGGAGTTTGAAGTCAGCCTGAACTATATAGCAAGACCCTGTCTCAAGCTGGGCATGGCAACGCACTCCTGTAATCCTAGCACTCAGGATGCTGAGGCAGGAGGATTGTTGCAAGTTTGAGACCAGCCTGGGCTACACAAAGTGAGCCCAAGGCCAGCCTGAACTGCATAGTGAGACCCTGTCTTTTTTGGTACCGGGGATCGAACTCACGACTTCACGCTTGCCAGGCAAGCGCTTAAGCCACTGGGCTAAATCCCAGGCCCGAGACCCTGTCTTAGACCAAAAAAAACCCTGTCTCACAAAAAAAGGTGCATATTACACTGTTATTTTTTCAATACAGTTCATGTAGAAGCTGAAGTATCAGGAAGTTTACTAATGACAGTTTTTATTTTTTTTAATTTTTAATTTTTTTTTTTTTTTTTTTTTTTTTTGGTACCCAGGATCGAACTCATGAGCTTGTGCTTGCCAAGCAGGTGCTTACGTGCTGCGCTAACTCCCCAGCCCAATGACAGTAAATATTAAATTGATTTTTTTGTTTTGGTTTTTGAGACAGGTTTTGCTATGTAGTTTAGGCTGGCCTTGTCACTATATAGGCCAGGTTGGCCTAGAAGTTGCAGTGATTCTCCTACCTCAGCCTCCTGAGTGCTGAAATTACAAGTGCGACATAACGCCCAACTCAAAATTGATCCAATCAAATAAAAATTGATTTTTATTCTTAAGTTTTCATCCAAGATTTGACATGTCCTCCTAAAGCTTTAGCATTGCTTTTATCCAAACTTTAGTAGAAGCTATTTGCAATTGATTAGTCCAGTTCTCTATCCCCTATTCAGCCTTTCCCCACCCTGAGGAAAAAGGACAAAAATTGTTACAGTTAGATAATTTTATCAAACATACAAATTACAGGTTTATGAATGACTCACTTTCTCCTAGTAGTACAAGTAAGAAAAAGACAGCCTGGAAGAAGGGTCAGTCAGAATATAAAACAGTGGTGGCAAACACTTTAGAGTTTTCAGTGATAACAGACAGCTCTTTGAGGCATGCATGCCATAGGTTCTCCACCACTGATAAGATTTAATAGAGTAGGAACCTAGACAGCATAGGAATTTAGGATTAGGAATCTTAAATAGAAGAACTGAATAAGCACATTAGTGATGTTGCTGTGTTTCGTGACTGTGGAAATAAAGTTCACCAAGAGAATTTTTAATTTAAAATGTTAACAAACATAAAAATGTTGCATGTGTGTGGGGTAAGGCCTGATGTTTCAGTAGGAATTTAACATTTGATCTCCTACAATAACATACATTAAAATTATGATCCAGGATTATGACATAGAAGAATAATGTAGTTCAGGGTCATTACATTATTTAACTCTTAGTGATTAGTGCATCTTGTGTGGGAGGTTTTTCCAGTATATAAACAGTGGCAAGGAGAATGCAGGAAATGTTTCCACATTTAACATCCATGAAAAACTGTATTTTTACAATAATAGTAAAGCAACAAGGTAATTTGGAAAATTATTAAAAATATTTATCCCTTGTAGTTAAGGGATCATGTGGCATGTAAGGCCAGAATTAAAGAGTGGAACTTGAAGTCAGTTATAAGAGAAATTCTATAGGTGGAATATACAGATATATTGGTGAATAAGTATATGTTTTCAACTGATACATTTGAAATCACCTTCAGCGTAACTTTATACAGCCTAGGTTATTTTAGTGTAATTCCATTATAAGGAATTGATGCCACCTGGTTCTTGTCAGGCATCTGCACTGTTTAAATGGATAGCCTAGGGCAGTGGCATTTCAAGTGCTTGGTTTGACTGGGAGAACTTGTCTTTCTAAATACTAGCTGGCCAAGAGACTTGGACTGTGGGGGAAAACAATAGAAAATGTTTGCAAAATTACAGAGCAAATCTTGAATATGAAAGAAGGAAGTCTAAATTCTAGAGATAAAAATGTATTGAGGATTTGAAGAAAAAGTGCATAGGGAGAAGAGCATGATACCAGTGGAGTCTAGTCATGAAAATACACCGTTAAGGAGGATTAAAGACCATTTATGTCTTAGGAATCTCAGTGATATTTAAAGTATATTTAAGGTGTTTTAGTGAAGCATATATAAAATGGAAAAGATAACTTTCCATAATTTCCTGTGATTTCCTTGATCACACCTACGCCAAGTATGTCAGGCTGTGGTACCTCAGATTGCATTAGATGACACAGATCTTGAGCCTTTGATGTTTTGTTGTTCAAAGTAGATATCAGAATAGTTCATCTCAAGGTAATTTGTATTTTACTGGAAATTGGAAAACTATATCCACAGGCAAATCCAGTGTAGTGCACTTAACACTTTACTGGAATATTATAATGCTTAGTGTATCATCCATGGCCGCTTTCTTGCTGCAGTGACAGTTGTGACAATATAGCCCACAAAATTTAGAATTTCTACATTCTATTCCTTTGAAAACTTTCCTAATAAGGAAACAACATGAAAAAGATAAACCAATATGTATCAGTTATAACCATCAATGTGTATGGGCTCAACTCACCAATCAAAAGAAACAGACTGGCAGAATGGATCAAGAAGCAAGATCCAACAATATGCTGCATTCAAGAAACACACTTAACCCGAAAAGAAATTCATAGACTGAATGTCAAGGGAAGGCAAACAATTCTGTATGCCACAGGAACCCAGAAAAATGCAGGGGCAGGTATTCTGTTTACAGATGATGAAAACTAAGCCAAAACTGATCAAAAGAGAAAAGGAAGGTCACTACATACTCCAGGGGAAAACTCCAAGAATAAGAAATAACAATCATAACTATTCACCAAACACAGGTTCACCCAACTACATAAAAAAAAATTAACAGACATTAAAAACCAAATAAATGCTAGCATAATTGTAGTGGGGAAACTTAGTACCCCACTCACAAATAGATCAAGTAGACAAAAATATCAACAAAGAAATAGAATTAAACTAAGCCTGTGAACAAGTGGATTTGGTAGATATCTACAAAGTGTTCCACCCCAAAACAATATTCATTTCAGCTGTACATGGGACATGCTCCAAAATAGACCATATATTAGCCGACAGGACATTTAAGTAAATTAGAGAAATTGAAATCATCCCCGAAGCTGGGAATATAGCTCAGTAGTACAGTGCCTGCCTGGCAAGCACAAGGTCCTGTGTTTGATTCCCAGTACTGGGAAAAAAATTGCATGCATACTATATGACCATAACACAATGAAACTGGAGATCAGTGACAAAGGAAATCACAAGAACTACATAACCATATGGAAATTAACACCCAAACAACCAAAGGGTTACAAAGGAAATTAAAGAGAAACAGTATATATAATTGATAGTGCTGATACAATATATCAAAACTTATGGGATACAATGAAAGCAGTCCTACACAGGAAAACAGAACAAGCTCAAACAACCTAGTATTGAATCACAAACTTCTAGAAAAATAACAAATCAAATCCAAAATTCATATGAAGTAGGAAATTATAAAAAGGAGACATTAATGAAATAGAGACTAAAATGCAAAGAATCAATGAATCTAAAAGTTTTATTCTTTGAAAGAATAAAATTGATAAACTATTAGTCAACCTCATCAAAAAGAGGGTATATAAATTCAAGCACTTAGAAAAGAAGAGGGGGAAATCACAGTCTTATAGGAATTCAGGAGATCATCAATATTTACTTTGAGAACCTATATTCAGATAAAATGGAAAACAGAAGAAATGGACAGATGCCTAGACAGTTGAGTTGCCAAAACTAAATCAGGAAGATACAAACATTTTATTTAACCCAATATCAGCCAATGAAATTAAAATGTAACTAAAGATTTACTAACAAAAGCCCTGGCCCCAGTGGATTCACTGTTGAATTCTACAAGAAATTTAGAGAGCTAATACTATTAATACTGAAGCTCTTAAGGAAATTGAAAGAAAAGCAGTACTTCCAAAATCATTCCTAGAAGCAAATATAACCCTGATTCAAAAACCAGAGACGAACCCAACCAAAAAAGATGTCTTTCATAAACATAGATGCAAAAAGTACTCAATAAGATACTGACAAACAATGCAGCAAATCAAGAAGATCATACAGCATGACCAAGTAGGAATCACCCTGGGGATCCAGAAATGGTTCAGCATATGCAATTCACTAAATATAACTATATAAACACTATATTAGCAGAACTAAGGGCAAAAATTACATAATCGGGTTGAGGATTTAGCCCAGTGGCATAAGCACCTTTCTGGCAAGCACAAATTTGTGAGTTTGATCCCTGGTACAAAAAGACAAATCACATAATCATCTAAATAGCTGCAGAAAAAGCATTTGACACTAACACTCATTCATGGTAAAAACCCTACAGGAAATTGGATAGGTGGTATTTATCTCAATCTTATAAAAAGCCATCTATGATAAACCAACAGCTAACATCATAGTAAGTGATCAAAAAATGAAAGCTTTCACTCTAAAATCAGGAATAAGATAATCCTGTCCATTATTATTACTCCTATTCAATATAGTTTTTGCTTTTTTTTTTCTTTTGTACTGGGGATCAAGCTCACAACTGTGCACTTGCAAGGTAGGCACTTACGCCACTGTGCTAAATCCCTGGCCTATTTAATATAGTTTTGAAACATTAGCCAGAGAAATTAGCCAAGAGGAAAAAAAAAGGAATTAAAGATAGGAAAGGACAAAGTTAAATTATCATTATTTGCAGATGACACAGTATTCTACATAGAAGTCCCCTAAAACTCCACCAAAAGACTTGTAGATTTAACTTTTTTTTTTTTTTTGTACCAGGGATCGAACTCACAACCTCACACTTGCAAGCAGGCAAGGCCAAGATTTGTAGATTTAATATCCAAATTCAGTAGTGTAATGATACAAAGTCAACACTCAAAAAGCAATCCTGTACACATTCAACAAACTCAAAAATTAGGGAAAGAACATCCTTTACAATAGCATCTAAAAAAATGAAATAGTTAAGAATCAGTCTAACAAAGGAAGTAAAAGATCTATACCGTGAAAATTACAGTACTCTAAAAAAGATTGAAGAGGATATCAGAAAATGGAAAGATATTTCTTGTTCATCAATAGGAAAAACCAACATAGTGAAAATGGCCATAGTCCCAAAACTTCTAACAGATTTAATGCAATCCCAATCTAAATACCATTAGCATATCTCACAGATCTAGAGAAAACATTCCTAAAATTCATTGGGGACCAGTAGAGACCTAGAATAGCAAAAGCAATTCTGGGCAACAAAGGCAAGTCGGGAGGCATCACAATCCCAGACCTGAAAATATACTACAAAGCTAATGTGATAAAATCAGCATGGTATTGGCAAAAAGCAGATTACAGATTAGAAGATGAAGACACAACTACAAACACACTCAGCCACCCTATCCTTGACAAAGGTGCCAAACATGTTCACTGGAACAAAAATAGTCTCTTTAATAAATGGTGCTGGAAAAACTGGCTTTCCAGATGCCAGAGACTAAAATTAGACCCATGTCTATCACCATGCACTAAACTAAAGTCAAAATGGATCAAACATCCAATTTTTTTGTTTTGTTTTGTTTTGGTACCGGGGATCGAACTTACGACCTCACGCTTGCCAGGCAGGCGCTTAAGCCACTGAGCTAAATCCCTGGCCCCAAACATCCAAATTTTAAAACAGAAACACTAAGTTTACTGGAAGAAAAAATAGAAATCTCAAAGACAGGTATAGCCAGAGACTTCATGAACAACACCCAGACTACATGGGAGATACTACAAAGAATCAACAAATGGGATCTCACCTTATTAAAAAGCTGTTACATAACAAGATTCCTCAACAGAGTCCAAAGACAACCACAGAGTGGGAAAAATTCATAGCCAGTTATTCCTCAGACAAAGGACTTATATCTAGAACACACAAAGAATTGAAAAGAATCACACTCCACAAATTCACAGACCCAATCCAAAAATGGGCATCTTAGATGAATACACACTTCTTAGATAAAGAAAATGGCAAAGAAATGCATGAAAAAATATTCAACATCATTGGCCATTTGAGAGATGCAAATTAGAACAAGATTCTATCTCACCCCAGAAAGAATGGGTATCATCAAAAAATCAACTGATAATAAATGCTTGTGGGGCTGTGGGGAAAAGGAAACCTCCACTGTTGCTGGGAGTGTAGACTGGTACAACTACTGTGGAAATCAGTATGGAGATTCCTTTAAAAACTAGGATTAGAGGTCCCATTCAACTCAGCTACTCTCCTTCTTGGTATCCTCCCAGAAGAAGTAAAAACATCATATCACGGTAATATATCTGCATCTGCCTTTATAGCAGCACAATTCATAATAGCTAAATGTTGGAAACAACCCAAATGCCCATCAACTGAGGAACAGATTAAATAGATGTGGTTTTTTTATGTAATGGAGTACTACTCAGCCATAAATAAGGATAAACTGGAGACTTTTATAGGTAAATGGATACAACTTGGCATCATACTCATAAGTGAAATAAATCAGACCCATATGTGTAAATATTGTATTGTCTCACTAGCATGAGAAATCAAACAAGTAAATAAGATCCAAAATGTGCTTTTCCTTTTTGTCAGTACCAGGGATCAAACTCACAACTGCACACTTGCAAGGCAGGCGCTTATGCCACCCAGCCCAGAAGAAACTTTTCAAAAGAAAAGATAATCTATGATGGGAGAAAAGGGAAATAAAAGGGGAAAAAGAAAAAATATATTTATACACAAGACAGTTATGCGTATATTGCGTACACTGAATAACATGATGATAATACACAACATGTTAATTATTGCTGCTCTCCTACTAGCATGTTTTGAAACTGTTTTATTTTTTCTGTTTAAAATAAAATCAGCAACTTTCTGATTGCTGTTTAAAACAAAATGGTTTGTCTCCTATAGCTGAAAATATCAGTTTTATAAATGTACTAAAAACAATTTGCTACATAGAGCTATGCTCACTGTTGTACTCTAACAAAAGCGTTGCCATGTTCCTAGTTTCAGTTTCAGCCTAGCTCCAGGAGCTAGGCAGACTCCCCCTTATGCAAGGCCTCAGCCTTTGCAAATTCCGGTGAAGTGACCAAGAGCTGCAAATCTCCTGCAGAGCTAGTTGTGACTGCAAGATTCTCCTTAATACCAAATCAGGCAGCAAAAACCTTTTCATTCCTTTGTTCTCCTCCCCACCCTGGCACTGCACTCTCTCCCTTTATAAACTCCTTCTGAGCCCTAGCCTGGTTGCATAGCATTGCAAGTTCCATCACATCTGTGTCGCTGGGTACCAGCATAAATAATAAAGCGCTTATTCCTTTTTCTTTTTGGACGTCGTCTCTTTTTTGAGTTATAACACTCGCCAGCAGATACATGTTTT
Source organism: Dolichotis patagonum (assembly GCA_004027295.1). Taxonomy (NCBI): domain Eukaryota; kingdom Metazoa; phylum Chordata; class Mammalia; order Rodentia; family Caviidae; genus Dolichotis; species Dolichotis patagonum. The sequence goes on from PVJX010042229.1 coordinate 12,006, forward strand.
ACTGTGGCCTTTAGTTATGCTTATCTGACCCTTTATAACTCCCCACTTGCCACCCTATAAAAAAGACAAACTTTGTATAATGGAGACTTCAAGACTTTAGAGACTATTCCTCTGGGGTCTGCTGGAGCTAAGTAATTTATTTTATTCTGCTGAGCTCCTGGCTGCTGTTGACTAAACTTTCCAGGAACACTTTCACCCATTTCTTTGAAACTGTTGGGGTAAAATTATAATGTAGACACATATTCATGAGATGGTAAACTTATAGGTATTTCATGATCAATTAGAGGCCTCTGACCAAGGTGCTGTTCTGCTGTTTCTGCTAAATTCAGCTGACCAGGACAGTGTCTGCAGCTCAGCTACAGATGAGCACTAAGTCAGAGTAACTGTCTATACATACCTTAATGCACCCTGCTCATTCAGTAAAGGCCCTCTCTCTGGAACATTTCTATGTTATGGTAATCCCTGTAACTGTGCTCATTCTGTAAGAGCTCCCTCCCCTGGTTCCTGGAGTATTTCTATTAAGACTAACCTGTCTGTCAACATATTGATACAGGAGAATGAAACTCCTGACCTGCTATGTCCACGAGTTAATGTTCTCTACAATCAAAGAATGAATTTTAGGAACAACAGAGGTGAAGAGTAGAATGTATTTATTGAAAGAAAGCTTCTGTCTGAAGAAAGACAGAAGGGGGTCTGGAGCGGGTTGGCCAGGGCTCTGTCTTTTTAGGGACTTTTATAGAGTAAAACCATGGGTTCAAGGTGGGGGAAGACAGGGAACTCACAAAGCAGATGGGCGTGTGGTGGGACATAACTATAGTTAGCCAATAAAATCAATAGGTCAGGTAAAATTGATTACATTAGGGACAAATGGGAAAGCAAGTCACATAGAAAGTGGGCATTCTAGGGGTTGTGACCTTTACCCTAGAGGAATGGGATAACGGCTCCAGGGCGAGAGGGGACTAATTAGAATATCAATCCCCAGGCTGTAGATGCATTTGTTTGATCCTTTGTGTTGCGGTCTGGCCTGCAGCAAGAGGTGTGTTTCCACTGTTTTGAGGTCTGGCCCGCAGCAAGAGGTGTCTCCTCCAAGGTCATCAGACATGTGGTTCTCTGTGCCTGCTTCTTGGAGAGCCTAGCCCTGTCTATAGTATTTCTAACTGGCTCAGCTGCCTGCAACAGTTTCACGCTTATAAAGTTCCTAGAAAACAGAGTCTTTGGCAACTACTTGACACCCTTTCTGTCACTCTCAAACAAAAGTTTTCTTTCTCTCCATAAATATATTAAACTCTTAACCTCCACTGTTTCTAAAATTCATGCTTTGGATTTTACAGAACACGAACTTGTACCAGACATCTAGTAGGTTGGGAGTTTCATTCCTCTATATCAACATAATGTTTCTTACAATAATTCTTTCAAGATTCTCGCAATTTGTCTGTGACTTCGTCAGTGAGAAAAAACTAAACGACTGGCTGACGAATTTTTCCCATGTGTGAGTCCACATGGCGCTGCACAGCGCCTCCTCTCAGCACTGACTTCTGCCTTCCTCTCACAAACGCAAAATTTAACTTAGTGCTTTTCATGCGCGCAAGCGCTCCCCCAATCAGCTGTTAATAGGTCATTCTGCCCGCCCAATTAACCCGTCAATTCCAAGTAACAGCCTGCGGCTTTCTTCAGTACCCTCAGAGTGTGCTTGCATCTCTTCAGTGGCTCTCCGGAGCCGCATTAAAGACTTCCTTTCTTTCTGTTTTCTCTCCTTTTGTCTCTCACTCGCATTGGAGGACCAAACACTGGAGTCCAAAACGGCCTCAGGTAGGCAAAATGGCGGGAAGCCACGAAAGGGACAGTAAAAGTTGTGGTCTGGGAACTTAAGGAGTGTGCAGATTGTGGTTGCTTTTTTCTGAAGTCGGGATTTTATTGCAATGGGCACTTGAGAAACATTTGCCTGGGTCTCCAACCGGAAGCTGGCCGAGAACGATCTGTGTCCCTGGGCCTTCTGGGAAATGTAGTTCCGGGCCGGGATAGTCAGAGCCGCGTCCCCTGAGGGGAGGGAGGCCATGCCACAACTTTTCGCTCCGGAAGGTGAGTACCGTACACCTTTGCCTCCACCGCCTTTCGGACCCCTTTCAGTCTGCGGGTGGGAAGTCGCGGCCTCGGGCGGAGCCTGAGGAAAAGAGGGCGGAAGTGCGGGTGCCCGCGGCGCCCTCCCCGCCCCCTTGCTGCGCTGCTGCGTCCATCCGTGCGGGACCTGCGCTCTGGTTTCCAGAGCTGAGAAGTGGCGGCGGAGCTCGCGGTCCTGGGCCGGGCCGTGATTAGAACCGA
>PVJX010042230.1:0-10000 GCA_004027295.1 Dolichotis patagonum
TCACATGTGTAAATACCATATAGTCTCCCTAGTATGAGAGTTGGTAAGAGTATATAAGATTTTATGGTAATCATGAGTCCCCATCTCATAGCTTTGAAGCCTTTCAATGTTTTCATTCATCAGTTGGAATGGTTTTATCCTGTTTTGTTTGACTTTATTATACGTGATGCTATGAACAGCTGTTTTGAAGAGAACAAAATATTATGACAGCTATTGCTGATTTACTACTGTCCTTCTTAGAAGTCCTACCAAGCTTCTATTCTTCTATTTCCATTGGTTCTATGTATCACATTGTGTCTTACTGGGATTTGAATATGTGTGAAAGTATAAACAAAATTTTTTATTGAAAATGAGATATTATAGTACCCATTGATCATTCTCCGTTATTCAGTTCAGAATGCCTTGTAATTCTTTTACTCTTTGAATGGTTTTTTGTTATGTTTGATATTATTGTATTTGAAACTATGCTCAACTATAGCCGAGAAAGAAATATTGTGATAGCTATTGTTAATGTCCGGTTGTCTTAATGTTAAGTATTGTGTTGCCTATGTTGTCCGGTTCCGATCTGCTCTGTACTGACCTCTTTTGTCTTATTCTCTTTAAAATAAAATGGAAAAAAAATGGAAAAGAAAAGAAATCCCATGGTGAAGATGAGTCCTTCTCAGAGAAACCTGCTATAGTTATGCTATTATCCAGTGCAGTAAGCAATCGGAGTACTCTACAGAAAATAAACCCACACAGTTTTTAAAGCAATCATAATGGCAGAAGCCCATCCAAGTTAGACTAAATGGGTCACTGAAAATGGAAGTGGAAGGAGACTTTTGGATCCCTGAATTTCAGTGGGCAACAAGGAGCTGAGTAAATTAGTCACCTGCAACCAGAATCTACATTTTTCCTGAGAAAGTCAGGATAACTTAGAAAGCAGCATTAACATCTCAAAGGGTGGGAGCAGCAGCAGGATCTACTGGAAGGGTGATGCCCAGATGGGTGATGCAGCAGGGGTCACCATGAGCCTCCAAAACCCGCACTCCCCTAAGGATGGGAATGGTTGCTGAAGCTCTGCTCACTGCCTCTGTGTGTATGCTGATAATGTGTTCGGAGTAAGCAGAGCTATGCTACATCCAAGAATCAGTATCCAAGGATCTTCGCCTATTACTGAACCTGATTTAGATGACCAAATGCTAGGCTTTGAGCAAAAGTCATCACAGAATGCGGTTTGGAGGTTCTTGGGGAAAGGAGCAAGAAGATGCACTTCAATGGACAGTGTGGTTTGTGTGGCCGGACGAGGCATTAACCCAAACTGTACCATTTGGTGGTAGCAGTGATACCCTCCGTCTCACAGGCCTTCCTAGGCTGTGCCTTGTTACGCCCCATCAACAAGTGAGGCCCGACACTCTTCCCTCCTTGGTTAACTAGTTTCTCCTGTAATTATAAATGCTGGTAGACGTAACCATTTGTGACTTCTGAGGTTACAGTCCAAGTGGCCCTGTGCTATGCAGCTGGGGAAGCCAGCACCATATAAGAGATTCCACACCCACGGCCACCATGTTAAAGAGGCTACAGTAGTTCCAGATGAGCCACTTTTCTAATAACCTTCACCCAGACAGCAGGAAGGAAGCCCTCCCAAATCCACCAAAGTGCAAATAAGTGGTTTCCGCTGATGCCATAGGAGAAAAAAAAACCACCCAAGACTGTAGAATTTGAGTCATAATGAAATAAAATGTAATGAATATGGCATGATATGGTCTAACATACGCAATTATTCCTATTTTAAGTCATTAAATGCTGAGATCATTGGTTATGTGTCAGTAGTAACGGTTTCTGATGAACCTGCCCTGGTGGTTATCTTCAAAGCACGGGCTGGTTTTCTCCTTGCTGTATCCCGGGACAGTGTCTCCCGGACAGCAGGTGGGTATGTTTGCACTCCGTAGTGCTGTCGCGCACACCTCTCTAAGTGCCACCAACACCCTGTGAGTTTTGTGAGGGAAGGTCCTTGATTTGCTGATAGAGAAACTGAGGTGCCCAGAGGTCAGGTGACTCACCATACCTCTATTAGACAATTCCGAGAGCCGATATAGTCAGGACTTCTGAATCTAAGTACACCGGACTCTGCTTTTAAAACGCACCCTCTGCACACTGTGGATTCCACACAAGCACTGACTGACTTAATGAGGAAGGAAGACAGGAAAGGAGGCAGGCAGGGAAGGGGAGAGAAAAGTGCTCCCGAGCCCTTTGGTGAGAGCACCTTGCCTGGACTTGCGGCTGCTCAGGAGGCCCCCAACCTGTCACCGAGGTCAGCACTTCAGCAGCTTGCATTCTCCTTCCTTTTTCAAAACAAAAAAAAAAAATCATTTTTTCTTACACCTTTTCCTACATTGCTGCATTGGTCCAACCTAGAAACCCCACAAGCCCCAGGCCTCCTGTCCCCTCCTCTGCCCACATTTCCTCTCCGACCCCACAGAAGCCACGTAACTGTCCTTCGCCCAGCATCAGGGTCAAATAATTATTCTACCCAGAAAATGCAAATAAGGGAGAGAACAAGGCAGCTAAAAGCAGTGAAAATGACCCAGGTATATGGAACATGGGAGGGACTTAGGAAATAAGAATCCAGGACAACGACATTGGAAACGTATTTACAACATGGAGGATGGTAGAAGCCTAAAGTGCAGATGAGCTGGCTGCGGAGACAAGGAAGGAGGAGGGAGATGCCTTCTCCTGTTCCTAATTTTTCCTAATTTCTCATGTTTCATGATCATAATGTAAACAGGACTTGCTTTCAATATGAGTCTCCTTTAGATAATACACACACCTCGACACAGCCAAAGCATCTTTCTTTCTATAAGAGTAAGAACAGAAAAGCATGGCTACCTGACCCCATAGGATTTGAGAAAGGCTCTACCTCTGAAATAATCCATAAGGAAGGGGTGCAGCAGCCCCTATGATTACAATGTGGAACCAGAGGTTGAGAATCCGCCTCTGTGGCCTCCAACAGGGCTGGGCTTGGAGCAAATGCGCACTAAGGACATTTCAACTGGTCAGACAGGAACAGAACCAGATGGAAAGAAATACAAGGTTCATGAAACTCTTCCAAACGAAGAGGCAGAACAGTGTAGTATAAAGATCTACAGTCAAAAAAAAAAAACTTGCAAAGTAAGAGCCTGGGAAACACCATGCATCTGTAGTCGATTCTTTTGACCATCCTACGGTCTCACCATCAGCACCTGAAACCCGGAGTTACGGTCTCACCATCAGCACCTGAAACCCGGAGTCGGAGTCCTTACTGTCACTGTGGAAGCCATACACGAAAAAGAAGGTAGAGGACTGCAAGACGGAACCAAAATCAGGTGTTGTACTTGCACCAACCAACCCAAACGTCACAGTGATGGGCAGGATGAGTCTGGACAGGCCTCAATTGCAGGCTTAGCTCAATCACATACCAGCGATGGCCTTGACCAATCTACCCAGCCTTGATAACAGGTGACTCGGACAGAATCATTTTCACAATAGAACTTTTGATCTACAAACTCCATAAGTATGCTTCACTTTAGATTTTCATTTTCCAAAGCTTCCTCAGCTCAGTTACAAGCACTGTTGTCTCTCTAACTGCTTAAATCAAAGACTTTATGGTCTTCCCTGATTTTACCTCCATGTAGCAAAAGCCACCTGTTTGTTCCACTGGGGCTGCTTCTGAATAGAAACAGGGCCATCTCTCACTGCTTCTCAATTCTCCACCACCACAGTCATTTGGATCATTAAAACTGCCAGGTAGCTTGTGTTCCTATTTCCTTACTGGCTTCATGCATTTCTAGATAGTCAATGTCCATTAAATATCAGTATTTTCTTTAAAGTTTCCAGTTCATTTCAGTGACACTGGACCACGTGCCTGAATTCTAACGTAAAGTATAGGTTAGCAAAAAGGATGATTACCTGTGGCCCAGCACACATGAGAGCCCGTGTTCTCTTCCTTCTAAGTCTTCCTTAGTGGCAGCTTTGGAGTTCACAGGTTGATGGGGTAGAACCACAAGACAGACTTGCCTGGGTCCCTAAATCACTGCATGGAGGAGGGATTTCCCAGAGAAGTTTCTAACTACATCAGCCTATGGGTGAACAAGAAATAAGCCTTTATCCTATCCAGACTTTGAAAATAACATGGTCTGGCCTATCCTGACCATCCTTCATCCTCCCGACAGCCAGCAGAGTGATGGTTCAGACACAAATCATTTCCCATCATGCCTTCATTTACAATGCTCTCTTGGCACCTGTTTTAAATAAGACCCAAATTCTGAAACGTGACCATAGCACCCTATATGACATGGGCCCAGCCTAGTTCTTGACATCTCTTTATCTCCTCTTGGTTGTCAAACACAGTCCCACCAGCTCTCTCTCTCCATTTCCCAAACCTTTCCAAACCATCCTAACCTTTGTACCAGCTCTGCTTTTAGAAACTCGCTCACTCCAGAACTACACTCAGGTGCCTTCCTGCAAGAGTCTGTTCTCATCCTTCTAAAGGATTTCCTTGTCAGTCCCACCCCACGTAGATTCCACTCTGAAATCCTTCTCTAGCTCCTGTTTCTCTTTTGCTAGTCTGCGTGACAATGTGAAATTACACAACTTACAACACTACACAATTGCTAAAATGTTTACATGATTTTAGAGACCACCTAGCCCTCTCACTGGAATTTTAGCTGCCTGAGAAGAGTACTTTTAAGTCCTCTTTTAAGTCCTCAGAACTAATTAAAATACCTGCCACAGAACAGACATTCAGGAAAAGCTATGCATATTACCATCAATGGCACAAAAATTTGAAGACACGTATACCTATTTTTAATTCCAATTAGTTTAATTCCAATAGACACCTCTATCCCTAGCCAAGTAACTGAGGGGAGAGTCTGAAAGAAGCCTAATGTATGATCATATAGAATCCCTCTCAACTAAAATTTAGTGGAAAATGAGCTATGTTCAGAAGCCCAAGTCTTCTGGTAAATGCTCAGGTAAAAATTCAGGCATCTGATCACCAGCTACAATTAACTGAAGTACAATCATCCTCTTGTAAGAGGAGAGCTTGCAGCTGGCCTAGAAGCAGAGTACCTTGCTCCATAAAACCTGGGAAAATTGAAAATGAAGGAAGCCAGTATCAATACTTCCACAAAAAGAAAATATTCAATTACCTGGCAAACATAAAAATATATTCAGTCTAATAACTGAATAAGTGAAGTAAGCTTCAAGCTTAGAAAATATTTTTTAAGGCGAAGTAGCTACTGATGAAGTATTACACAGCAAACCGATACTCTGGAGAAAGTAATTTAGCACTGTGTATTAAGAGCATAACAAATGTTATCTCTTTACCAGTAATTTCAATTCTAGAGACATTCCTAGTGAAGGACTTCTATATGTTAATACAGAAACAAAAGTTATCCTTAACAATGATCATTAGGGGCTAGACATAATGACTATAACAAACAAAAAGGGAAATTACCTACAATTCAATTACATAAGAATTGTCAAGTAACTGTGGTCTATTCCCTGGATACAATGTCAGGCAGCATTAAAAGTGATTATTAAAGATGATAATCATTATTATTAGTAATGATTCCTATCATTATCAGAGTTAACCAGTAGTAACATTAGCAAATGTCATGATCCTGAATGCTGGGTAGTAATAATCAGAAGAAAAACCTTCTAACTACTGAAGAAATGTTCAGTCGGAAGAAACAGAATGTGTTGTGTAGGTGGGCTGCAGGGAAAGCCTGGCAGAAAAGGCCAGAAGACCAGAGATCCTGGGTGTTTACACCCTTGTGGGCTCAAGAGAGAAGAGAGCCAAGAAGGGTAGAAATCAAACTAAATGGAGCAGAAAGTCTGGCCAAGTCTGAATTACGAAGCTCTGCTTCTGGTTGCCTTGGTTACAGGTCCCTTCTCTTTGGCAGTGGAGGGGTAAATGAGACAAATCACATGCACATGATGTAAGAAGATATTAGGGTACAGCAGGGTCGGGCCCCAGGGGCCTTGGGGGCAGGCCTGGGAAGAATCGGAGGAGAGTCCGGCAGGAGACACAGGTGACCTTTGGAAGCTAGCACAGCGTTCGAAATAAGAATGGTGGGCAGCTGCTGTGGGCTGGAGGACGCCAGCTCTGCGCTCACCCCACTGAGATGGCCCCAGCACACCGGCGAGCACACAGTTTACCCTGTTGCATCTGGAGCCTCCAGTTACACGGAAGAGGGAAACGTAGAGCTCAGTGTCCTTAGCGGCCTTTTGATTGGTACAGGTTAAACGTGGGGAATTAAAACTACATGGTCATTCATATTTATGCTCCCCTATAACCATATAAATATTTAATATTATCTTATGCAAATATTGTATGCATGTGTATTTTATGGTATGGAATATGCAATAGAGGATAGAGAGATAGATAGATAGATCTAAAAGTCAGTAATGATATTTCTTCTGGTGCTGGTGCTGGAACTCAGGCCCTTGAGTGTGCAAGTCCCAGTGGCAGGAACATGCTCTGCCACTGAGCTACATCCCTACACCTAATAATGGTTTCTCTAAGTAATTAGATTATTGCTAACATTTTTTTTAGAATTCATTGCATTTTAAAACCTTCTATAGTGAGCTTGACCTCATGTAATAAGACAAATAAAGTATAATTTTAAAGTCGTTCTTTATATAATGTGAAGTCATGCTGCTATGAAGACCAGGGTGTGGACTTCCCGCTGCCCTGTCAGTGGCTGGCTGAAAGTGCCTTCCCCCGACGCCTGCCAGCATGGAGCCACATCGGTCCTTCCCAAATGGCCTTTCTTTACTGCACATTTTTAAATGAAGCTTCAAATAGATAAGCTGTGGAAAGAGTCGATGTGCACCTGGAGTATATCTTTATGATCCTTGTAATTGCTACAGGACCAAAGCACACAGAGCCCCAGCCCTTGGGCCCTTTATGAGTTGGAGTTGGTGGAAAACACATTCCAAGAACAACTGAGAAAACCAGAAATACTGGCCTGCACTTGCAAATGAAGGCTGAGATGGGAGCACCACGGATCACCTTCTGCTACAAAGCCCGAGGTGATGATCACAGGCAATTCTAAGCACAAGAACAGAACCCGAGTACCCCTGTGAAAGAGGGCTGAGCCTCACGCTCATGAATGAAGCCTTCTGTGAGTGGCACACATGCATATGCTATTAGAATGCATATATTATCTTTGTATATAATAAAACTTACTTTTGGAAATGAATTAAATTAAACAAATGAACTAAATTATTGTCCAATGTCTTGCCAGGCCTGATGGATCATATTATCATTAGAGAAGATTTTAAAACCCAGTACACACTTAGGCAATCTGCCTAAGTAACTACTATAAATTCCATTTGATATTTTAGATAATTCTGTTCATAACTTGAAATTTATCATCAACTTCCTGTTTTCATCATTTTAGCTCATAAAATAAGGTAAACAATATAATAGCCTCCTCCAATGAGGAATCAGAAGTATCCACACCATTTTCATGTTGCTGGTTATGTCTGCCTTGCTAGTATCATGTTTAGTCTGCCAGATAACTTTTAAGCTATTTTTCTCCATTTCTCTAAGGGTTAATCCAGTTAAAACTCAGTATAGACCCTTTAGCTGGTAAATATGAGATACGACACATTATAATTGGTTGAAATAAAATAAAATCCTAAGGCACCTGGAAAGCCAGCTGTGTGTGAAGCCCCCATTCTGGGCATGGAGGTACCCGACCACCACACCTCCATGCCAGCCGCAGCGTGATTTCTAGGGCAGTGTCAAACCTCCCACAGCACCTGGTCATCAGTGGGGAAAGCAGAGTAATCCAAAGGAACTGTTTCTCAGCATCTTCACTTTGACAGACCATTCTGTGCCACATCATGTAACTAAAAGACGGAGGCACTTGAAGTTTGTATCTCTTTAGAAAATCATTTTCTTGTACTTTATGAAAACAGGGGTTGGTGGCAGATTGCAAATAGGAGAGTGGCCATCATGCCCAGTAGCTATCACACGCTGACCTGTGTGACACCTGGGTACGTGTGGAGAAGAGGGTACCCTCCAGTACTCAGCAGCTCAGGTGAGGACCAAGGCCTAAACCAGTTACTGTGAAGATCCATGGTACTCTGAGACTCAGTTTATCACTTACAGAAACAGACGAAGGAAGGGAGTCGCCAAACGTACCAGCTCCCTGTGTCCTTCCACACTGAAACCAAAGGGTTTGGCTGACTGTAATCAGAGGTACAGGCTCTCTTTCTCTCACTGCCAATTCTAGACTTGAGCCAAGTGGTTTTATACCCTGCAACGGTGGCCGGAGAGGGCCAGGACAGAAAGCCTCATGCCTCATCACAACCTGAGAAGCAATGAGGCCTTATCCCATGAGAGCCCCTCAAGGGAAATAAGGAGGGTATAGGGAGACAGCTCAGACCAACTGCTCTCAGGGCCCCCGTCCCCCCATATTCCAGAAGGATGGCGAACTACCGCACCAGCACTTCCTTCAGCTGCAGCTCCAGTATCTTCCTGCATGTCCTAGCTGGGTACATGCAAGATTGTCAGGTCAGCATGGTGCAGATCTACACCAGGTGTCAATCACAGAGTAAGTATTATGGAGCTTAATTTCCTTCTCAAGTTCTTCTGGAGAAAAACTTGTCATTTTGTTCTTCATCATCCAATGAGGTCACAATCTCACTCAAAAAATCGATGATCTAGTGACTTCTCCAATACGAACCCAAAGTTCACACGATACCAGTCTCTCTGACTCTTAGCAGACAAGGAGAGGGGAGCTTCTTCTAAAAGAAGTGTCATTCCAAATCCAGGCAATGGTTCCCAGAGCTATGCCTTCTACTGAGTCATCAATACATTCATTAATTTAATAAGGTTTTATTGAAGTCTATCATCTGCTGGAATGTGACAGGAACAGGTCACAAAGATGAATGGGACATAATCCCTGTCCTAGAGAAATTTATGGTCTAGAATGGATCCAGATGGAATGAAAGAACATAATTAAAATTGTGAGTTACATAAGAGGTTTGCGGCATGCTCTTCAGAGAAACAGAGAGAAGAGGGATCATTGGAACCTAGGGGCTTTTCTTACTGGGCAAAGGTAAAACAAAGAAAATGAAATAAGACATTAAAGTTAAAGATTGCAAAGAATTTTCCCAAGTGGAATAACACAAAGGCCAGTGCTGTTAAAGGGATAGCATGCACAATGGTGAGAGAGTGCCAAGTGCTCGGAATTAACTCATGCCAAACCCTCCCTTTCCTTCAATTCTACCCCGTGGGCCAAGAGAAAGACAATGGTGAGAGGCTGGGCTCAAGAAACCAGTTTCAATCCTCCCCTTACTGTCTGTGTGAATGTGTGCAAATATCTTAGCAGCTTTGCTTCTATTTTTCACCAGAAAAATGATGAAATCAATGCCTACATACCTTAAAGAGTTATTTACAGGATGAGAGGAAGTTGTCTATAAAATGAGTGACATATTGGTGATATCAAATTTATTTTTATCACTGTTAGGATTTTTCTTAAAGAACCTGGGATGCTTTTGAACCGCCTAGTTTTTCTGGTGATGACAGCCTTCTCAGTATTAGAAGCAGCCTGATCTTGTGCCTGCAAATGTTGCTTTTCCTCTCATCCTCTCTTCCTGTTATTTCTTAGGATTTTTAGGCTCCCTTTCTCAAGCATTGACAGAGGGCAGCTAGAAAGGGCAGCTGGGTTAGGGTTAGGGTTAGGGTTAGGCTTAGGCTTAGGCTTAGGCTTAGGGTTAGGGTTAGGGTTTAGGGGTTAGGGTTAGGATTAGGGTTAGGGTTAGGGTTAGGGCCAAAGGTTAGGGTTTTAGGTTTCAGGGTCAGGTTTCTTAGCTCCGAGTGATGTTTGGCTCTGGCTAAATGACCAATGTGTATCAAACAAGGTCTGAAAACAATTTCAGTGTCAAACAAAAAACAATATCAGATTCTAAGTATCCACGTCCTTTCCACTGCATGTCTCCCTGTCTCTTTGTCTAGGCGTTT
>PVJX010042231.1:0-14265 GCA_004027295.1 Dolichotis patagonum
GCCCAGATGCTGATCTCCAGGCAGTTCCCTGTGGATGAAGGGCGGGCCTACCAGCCCCAGAGTCCCGCCGAGATGCAGGTCTGTGCAGACTTTCGATCCAAACAGCCCAGGCCATTCTACGGGTCCGAGAGTTTTGGGTCCCAAAGAGACAGCCTGAGATGCTACTTTCTGGGAGACTTCCTCTCATAAGTTCTTTTAATTTCCTCTAAGTTGGGGGGACATTATTGATGCCCTCCTCAACCTGTCTGATGTTCTCTGTGTGGGGGAGGGAGTTACCCACTGTCTTGCCAGGTTAGCCAAGATCTTACACTTGGAGGGAGCTTCACTTCTTCTTCTATTTACCTCCTGCAGACCTCTATTTTATGGGGAAACTCACCACACTGACTGGAGCCTGATGAGGTCGTCTGTTTTGGTGAGGGATTCCTGAGTCTCTCATCTAGCCAGCATGGTAGTCCACTGTATAATCCAAGGTTCCAGTGTGCCTGAAGGAAGGGTGGGCCCAGCAGTGGCAGTCCCAGGCAGCTCAGGCCTGCAGTGGGCTTCCTCGTTGTTCCTGGAGGAAGGGCAGGCTCAGCAGCAGCAGTCCCAGGCAGCCGAGGCCTTCCCATGCCAGCCTCTGCAATGCTCCCAGTAGTTGAAGGGCGGGCCCAGCAGCTGCGGTCACAGGCAGCTCAGGCCTTCCGCTGTATTGTCATCTTCAAAGCAGTGATAAATGGGAAGAAACTGGAGTATTGTAGCCAATTTCCAGAATCTTCCTCATATCACATCACGGTTTCCACAGATCTTGCCTGCCTTTTCTGCAGAATGGCCTCATGACACTACTGGAAAATCAATGTTCCCTCTGTCCAGTGATCTTGGTGGAAGACCTCCAAATGATATAGGGGAATGAAACTCCTGACCTACTATGTCCACAAGCTCATGTTCTCTAAAACAGAAGAATGAATTTTAGAAAGAACAGAGGTGAAGAGTAGAATATATTTATTGAGAGAAAGAAAGTTTCTGTTTGAAGAGAGACAGAAGGGGACCTGAGCGAGTTGCCAAGGACTCTGTCTTTTCCCTGCTTTCCTATTAATTTACACATTGTGCTTAATTTATAAAGGTGACTCATAATTTCTTCTCTTTCATGGGCTGGGGATATAGCTCAGCCACACATTGCCTGCCAGGCAAGTGCAAGGTCCTGAGTTTGATTCCCAGTACTGAAAAAAATCTTTTTTTCCCTTTTTTTGTTTCTTGACTTTTGATATCTTCACCAGAACTTTTCTGTTGACTTTTTCTGGGGTATCTCCATGGATTCAGATTGATGCTGGTCTTTATTTTCTTAGGCAAATGTTCAACTCTGTACTTTTGTGAGTTTATTTTTCTTACCACTTACTGAAGCTTTCCTGTGGTGACCACCACAAGACTCATTTGAAAGGATTCCATGAAAAATGTGGGCTTGGCTGCTGGACATACATCGGTCTGAGTAAGGCTCATTGTGATAGAAAGAAAGTATTGGCATTTAGGAAATCTTCAAGACTAGGTTAGCAGTTTGGCCTGCCAGTTTGTACTGAGAATCTATTAATGCCTAATATATTAAAGTGCTAGACCCTTAGGTAAGGGCGACCAGGGTGAGGAATCAGCTTGGAGAGGTCATTGATGATTATGGATATAAGATTTAAGAGAGGTCCTAAGATTCAGTGAGTTTAGCTAAAATTTTTTTGCTTTGGATTTAAAATTTTTTTTATTTTCAAGAGAATAAAACCAAACAAAATAAAACAGAATAGAGTGAGTCAAAACAAAGCAACGAATGTGGTACATGACTTCAAAACAAGATAAAAGAAAATCAATAGTGGCTACCATAAGGTCACTTGTTCTTTTTAAAATAACTGCCCATACCATCAGGCATAGTAAAATCAAACAAAATAGTACAGAATAAAACCAATAAAAACAAAACAATGGAATGAATACAAACTTCAAAGCAAGATATTAGTAAAACACAGTGGCTACCCTGATACCTCTTGTTATCTTCATAGTAGTTGCCTATACCAACAGACATAATACAATCAAACAAAACAAGATAGAATAAAACTAATCAAAACAAAATGATGAAAGCAGTATAGGGCTTCAAAACAAGATAGTGGGAAATCAATAATGGATACCATATTTTGTTATCATTGAAATAGCTGTCCATGCCATCAAATATAATAAAATTAGACAAGCCAAAATGGAATAAAACCAAACTAAACAGAACAATGAAGACAATACGGGTTTGAAATTCTGATAATAGATTAACAATGGTCACTGCCTTCCCTTTTTAGACACTTCCTCCCCTTTCACTTTCACAATATTTATTGTGCGTTTTGGATTCCACTAACTTCTTTAGTTTTTTTTTTACTAGGGAGACAGCATGATATTCACCCATATGACTCTGAACCATTTCCTTCATGAGCATGATCTCAAGTTGCATCCACTTAACTACAAGAGCCTTGGTTATCTTTCTTTATAGCTGAGTAGCTTTCAATTGTATAGAAATGCCATGTCTTTCTTAGCCATTCTGCAGTTGATGGGTAAGCTACTCCCACTTTTTTCTGTTCCCTGTCACATAGGGAATTGATCTCTCCTTTGATTTTTAGTCTATACATCCTCTTTTGAATTAAATGTGTTTCTTATATAAAGCATATCCACTCTTCCTGTGTTTATTTTTATTGGTGAATTGAGGCCATCTACAGTAATTGTTATGACCACCATGCATTGCCTCATCTCTGTCATGCTATTTCCCTGCAGTTGATTGCCTACTTTTCCCCTGCATTCAATTGTCTGCCCCACTCCATGATCCCCCTCTGCCACTGTTCCTGGAATCATCATCTTTGTATTCTTTGTCAGGTTGGTGGTTATGAATTCCTTCAGTGTTTTTGGTCATAGAAATATCTTGTTTTGATTCTGAAACTTTGATTCTGAAAGGTAGTTTTGCAGGGTACATCAATCTGGGTTGGAAATTGTTTTCTTTCAGGACTTGAAATACTTCACTCCAAGCTCTTCTTGACTTGCTGGTTTGTGTTGAGAAGTCTGTTGTGACTCTGATGAGTTTTCCTTTATAGATGATTTGTTTCTTTTCTCTAACAGCTTTAATATTCTGTTCTTGTGTTGAATTTCTGGGATCTTGATTATTATATGTGTGGATATAGATTTATTTTGGTTATGGCTAGTTGGAGTTCTAGATGCCTCACTTAGAAGCCCCAGTAGCCTAATGGATAAGGCATTGGCCTCCTAGATGCCTCACTTATCTGAATGAGACTTCCTTTTCCCATGTTTGGGAAGTTTTCTGATATTATTTTGGTAAATAGACTTTTAATGTCATTTGTGATGATTCCTGCTTTTTCACTCGTACCTATTATTATTCTTAAGTTATGTTTCTTTGAGCTCTCTCACAGCCATTGAATTGTTACTTCCTGGTTCCTTGTTATTTTAAAGAGATCTTTCCTTTTGCAATCTCAAGCTGCAAATCTATCTTTAAGGTTTGAAAGTCTATCTTCAGTTTCTTTGAATTGGTTTTGCCAGCTTTCAATGGAGTTTTTAATTTCCTGGCTATCTCTTTGAATCTGTTTCATGTATTCTAAATCTTTTTTATATTATTCATTCAATGTTTCCTTCATTTTCCTATGCTTCTCTATTTTTTTTTAACCTAGGTCTTCCTTAGAGGTGCTTAGCAATTCTTTTATTGTGTTTTTCATTTCTTCTTTTACCTGAGGTAGTATTTTTGTTCTAATTTCTTTTATAGCCTTTGTATTCTTTGCCTGGTTGTTTCTTTACTTCAGTTGCCATCACTTCAGGAATTTCAGGTGTGCTACTCCTGATCTTTTCTGTATTTACTGGTTGGAGGCCAGAAACTACCTTTTGCTTCTTTGTCTTGATATATTCCTGGGTTCTTCCAGACAAGTGGGTAGTGGGGTCCCAGGCACTTCCTGCATTGACTACAATTTCTCTGAAGCGACCCTGTTTGGTTCTTCTAGCCAGTGCTGGCTATGGGTATCTGATGGTGACCATTGGGTGTGCTGGTAGGGCTGTCTGCTGCTTTTCCCAGACTTTACTGGCAGCCTGATGGCTGCTGGAGTGCACACTAGGGTGAGGTCTGCCATCACCTGTGGACCTGGGTTGGTCACCAGCAGGGATCCTCCACTGTGGCCTTGGAGTGTGCACAGAGGTGGGTCCAACTGCTGCCTCCAGACCCAGCTGGCTACCTATGGGGAATGTTTGCAATGGCTGCTAGAATGCACTTGGGGGCGGGGTTCAGTCCAAGCAACTTCCACTGTTTGCACCCAGCTAAGAGCTGCTGGAAGAAGCTGGCAGCAGTTCTGTTTCAGTCTGACTCCAAAATGGCTCCCAGCCAATCACTCTGTCATGGGAGGACTGAGTCCTGTGCACTTAACCACCAGCCAGTGCAGTCCTCTGAATCCGCTGCTCCCCTCTACTATTGGGTCTCTTTGCAGTGGCCTCTGGGGTCACTAGCCACCACTTTCACCATGACCATGGCTTGAGTTCCCAAGTTCCAACAGCTGCTCTCACACAGTGGGTCTGGCTCCAGGTGAAGGCGCTGCCAACTACCACCTCATTCTGCATTTAAGTTTTTCTTTTTACTCTTTCCATGGGCTTTAGTTCTCACTTTAGATCCTTCCTGCATCCAGGAGACCTACTTCTTTCCTTCTTGTCTTCCCCATGATGCTATATTCCAGCATCTGGACTGTGTCTCCCAGAAACACTGTTTACTTTGCTGCCTACTGTTCAACCATCTTCCCAGCTGCTTTGGTTTTCTTGCTGCACTGTCTTCTGCTGAACATAAATTGTGTGACACTGTTAGACACAAGTAATAAATTTTATTTTTACAAAAAAGGTGACATTTTATCTAGAAAATGAGATTTTATATGTACATTAATCTTCATCCCTGTAGAAGATTGTAACAAAAAGAAATAACAAAAATAAAATCTTCATTTCCTAGGAAGGAAATTTGTATGCTTAATGGATATGCTGTTAAAATATTTATCATTTTTAAAGGTGTAAAATTTGCAGTAAAATTTTTGAGAACAATAGTTGTGATGACTTCTGTATCATTGATTCAGAGATAATATTTGGGCTTAACCCTCCTGGGTTCACAGATTTTTTTTTTACTACACTTTTAAAGCAGACTAAGATGATATACTAGCTATACAATCCCAAGTATTCTATAGAGCCAACATCTGTTCTGTAGTCATTTATGCCACAGACAGGAAATAATAAACCTCATGTGATAGGTTGTGTACCCTTCCTAGTTATTGATACCTTCGCCTATAGGGTTCATATATCCTTGACTACTGACATGTGACAATCAATGGCTTCTCATGAGTGGACTGCATTTTCCTATCCCATTACACCCACCCCAATGGCTATGCAACTTTTTTTGGCTAACAAAACCTGGTAGATTCACCACAAGCTGTATCCTAGCAGAAGGTTTTAAAGCTTTGCATTGTTTCTTTTCTTTCCAACTGCCACAAGACTGACCCAGCAAAACTGGGGCTAATTCTTCAGTCAGATCCTTAAGAGGACAGAAGGGCCAGACTTGGGGCCATTACACAAGACCAAGGAAGAGGAGTAAGTGATGAATGTTTATCATAAGCCACTGAGGTTTTGAGCTTCTTTGCTTTGGCTAGCTCTTATATCTAGATAGCAAGACCCAGGAAAATTAGTGATTTCAAGATTGAAAGAGTTCTCTTATTAATCACAGATTTCACAAACTAATTAGTTCTGAAATTTCATATGTTCCTGATAGCTGGCATCCATCTAGAACAGGCTGTCTTTTCCTGGGTCTTTTGGAATGCACTGAGCTAATGTGTCTCCTGCTTTCAAGCAGCTGAAGATTGAGCTGGCCCATCACAATTCATACCAGTGATTTCACTGCAACAGACTTAAGAAGCAATGTAATTAAATAGTAAAATATTTGGTATAGTTCATAAGTGCCAGCTTGTAAGTTTACTCCCATTCAGCACCTTCCATTATCTCAGCTACTTATATATGTGTTTATGGACCATATTCCTGTGACTCACCCTTCAGACATATCCATGAAACATATTTCCTTCAGGGAAGATGCTTTGTCCTTATCATTCTTTTAAAAAGTTTTTAAAATTTAATAATTTTTTTTGGTCTGGGACAGTGTCTTGCTCCAAGGTTAAGGCTGGATTTGAACTTGCTTTGTAGCCTGGGTTGACCTAAAACTCATAGGATCCTCCAGCCTGTCTCCTGGAGGTGTGTGTCACCACACCTGGTGTCCTCATCATTTTTCTCTGCTTCACAGACCAGTGCCCACATAGCTGGTGCTCATTCCATTTTTGTTGTTGACAAACTGCCTGATTCCAAAGAAGTTGTGGAGATGCACAACTGGAACAGCACTGGACAAACCTGACTGTATTTGTGTGGTCAGAATAGCAGAGGGGTAAAACCTGTAGGCACCAGGAACATTTCCCAGCATTTTTTGCAGTACTGGGGATTGAACTCAGGGTCTTCACACTGAGTGCATCGCCAGTTCTTTTTAAATTTGTTTATGTTTAAAACATGTTAGATAGGGTCTTGCTAGGTCATTAAGTTACTCAGGCTGGGATTGAACTTGCAAGCTTTCTACCGCAACCTTCTAGCACTTTCTTTAATAAATATGGCCTTTGCCCAAGCTCTACCAATCTACTCTTCCCAAGTATTCCATGTCTCAGTCTCTTACTCATCTGACACACAAGTATAATTCTAATGCCAAAGTTTGGGTTTGGTTTTTAAATCCTGTACAAGGCTACATAAAAAACTTATTATAGTTCTGCTTTTCACCTTTTCTCCACTTTCTACTTCTAGGGTCCGAGATGTCTAAATAAAAAAACCTACTAACAGTGTAGAATATAATAAGAGAGCAGTATCAATGAGTACTGGGCTGGAGAGAGAATGAATGACAAAGGGGTGAGCTTGAAAGATGAATGGGATCTGAATACATGGAGAGATAATGTGAAGAAGTTTCATGCATGAGAAACAAACTACACAAAGATCCTAAACTTTCCACAGGCAAAAGAAACTGTTAGATAATATGTGAGACAGTATGGGCCACGGTGATGGGTCCAACACTAGAAGTGGGGTGCCTTGTCCTCCTTTCCCCTGTGGCCATCAGCTGGCAGTGTGCTTTGCCCAGACTCTCATGTCATTTTTCATGAGGACAACATTTGCTTTCTCCTTTGGTGTCCTTTCTAGTCACCTCCCATCCTGTGGTGCAGTGGTGAGGTTATTGCCTGAGCTAGATAATCTGAGCTCTAGGCAACCTTGGGTACAGTGGTTTTTTTTTCTTAAACAACTAGAATTCCAATGGAGATTTGCTGTGACCCCTAAAGAGTAAGCTTAGGGCTTTTGGTAACTATCTTTCTTATTTTTGGAGCATACTGATTTGGCAGTTACATCAGGCATATAAGGGAAAGGGCAAAGAGATGGAAGAGAATAGCATAGATACAGAAACACAGCTATATCACTTCTCACTTGTTTACGTGAGGTTGAGTTTTATTTGTGTCACTGATAACTAAAATAGTTCTGTCTAATACATTAGGCTCCACTTGATGAAGTTTGACATTTTAAAT
The DNA here is from genome assembly GCA_004027295.1 of Dolichotis patagonum. Taxonomy (NCBI): domain Eukaryota; kingdom Metazoa; phylum Chordata; class Mammalia; order Rodentia; family Caviidae; genus Dolichotis; species Dolichotis patagonum. Next base: position 7,608 of record PVJX010042231.1, read on the forward strand.
AACATCTTTGATTCTGGGTTGAATTAAAGAGCAAATAGAATTAGCCTATATGAAACCAGTTTTGTAAATGACAAATTCTAATAGCAATTATTACTTAAAAATAATTGTTGATATAAAATAATTGTTGTTAAAAATAATTGTTGTTGATAATTGTTATTAATAAAAAGTACATCTTTGCTTTATGAGGACAGTAGAAAACCCAGTGGTTATAAAAAGCAGGGAAGTGTGTGCAAAGGTTATTAACCTGGCCCATGGGTACATTATTGAACTGAAGGGGAAGATATAGTCCAAGAGGTTTCTTGAAGTGCTGGGAGAATGATGAACTGGGGGCCAGGATCAGCTATGAAAATGTGGAAATATGTGAGACTCTCAGGGAAAATACCTTAGGACTTGAACAGTGAGGTGGCTCACTCTGTTAGTTGTTTGTTGCTTCATAACAAATGAACCCCACATAGGGCATAACATGGAGAGCACATTTTGTCTCACAGTTTCTGAGGGTTGGGGAGATCCTTTGAGTGAGTTAGAAGAGGATTCTAGTTTAGGGTCATACATAGGTTGCAGGCCTTCTGTGGCTGGAACCATGTTATCTGAACTTCACAAAGGGCTGTGGGTAGACCTCAGCTCCTCAGCACGTGGGCCTCCCCACATGGTTCCCCAAACATGACTTCTCCAATATTTATGTGGATGATGATGTCCCCTTTTCAATCCGACATGGGAAATTACATATTAAACTGTCTGTGGCATGTTCTTGGTAGGGAAGGGGTTACACACACAAGGATGTGAGTTTCTGGAGGCAAGAAGCATCACTGGGGCCATTCTGAAAGTTGTCCAGCTCAATCATGGAGTTTTCAAATGAACATGATTGAGAGAGATGAGCTCCTTGCTTGAAGCAAAGTCTAGGAGGGAGTAGACTTGCAGGAAGATGAGAAGTTCTAGAGAATGAGCTTGGGATTCTTTAGGATCTCATAAGAAGAGTCTGGTGGGTGCTGGAGATGTGAGCCAATGTAGCTATGGAAATTTATTTTGAAATAATGCAGATCAACATCCACTGTAGAAGGTACCCATGCTCTTATCCAATTATCAGTATCAGCACAACAATGTAGGAACATCAGCAGGGACAGGTATCCCTATAAACAGCAAAAACACGCACAGAAACTGGAGAAAAATGCCACACATCCACTTGTGGAGTACAGTTTAGACAGAAGAAATAAGCAAGTCACATTTTATTGCTGTCTTTTTTTGATTAGGTGTTTTATGCAATTAGGTTTGGGAACCCTATGAACCATACAATCAGTTAAAATAAGTAAAATAGTGTATAGCTCTGATGAAAGTATATGTTATGCTGGCAAAATTCTTTTGCAATTAGAAATTATTTTTCCTACTTTACTCCCTTGTCTTTCTCTTGGCCTGCCTCCCTTCATTTCTTATTTTTCTCTCCTTTCTTTCCTTTTAAAGTAATCTTTTTTTTTTAAAATGAAGTGCTTGCCATATTCACATATTCATTAAATATCATGTGTTGGTATATGACATGTGCAATAAAATGTTTTGCAAACAGTGAACTAATATACGATTTTAGAGCCCTCTTCCCTATATTTCAATTAATGTCAGCAGTAGTCCATTTCAAATTAGTTAATACAAGTGGGAAACAACATAAAAAGAGGCATGAATATAATAAAAGTTAGAAATAAATCAGATTCTCACAATTGATTGTTCAATGATTTTTATCCCCAGTATTTCAGAGGGTACTATGAACTTTTTGAAAGGAATTTGCCCTAGAATAAGTTACATGACATTATGGTAGTGGGAGGCTGAACCAAAATGGATGTTTATATTGAGGTCACTTCCTCCTTCCCCTCTGACAACTTCCTTTTTCCCTTCCCAGTGGCACTAAAAAGGTCCCAATCAGTGCCTTGTGTATCATCAATGCCTGCCCTAAGCATCACCCTGGTCCTAGCTTATATATATATATATATATATATATATATATATATATATATATATTCCATATCCCATGTTCTGGTCAGAGGAAGCTAAGCTGCCTATAGTCATGGACTCCTCTCCACATCCTTGGAATAAAAGCTACTTTCATTTTATATCTTTTCTCTTATTGTGCCAAAAACCTAACATAATGGTGCCTTGTGACTTGATGGCAGAGTATGTTTGCTCCCAGTTGGAGCTACCCTGCCTATGAACCACTCTTTTTTCCCTCTGGGACTGTTTACTTGCCACCACTAATCTGCATGCAACCATGACCTTCCTTACTCATCACAGGTGAGCTGCTGCATGGGATTTTCTGTTTCCACTCCTAAAATTTGCAAACTTGCATCAGAAAACCTATCCTTGCTATCCAGTGGACAGAGATGGCAGTTTTCATGATCCTTAGGCCATACAGCCTGAGGCAAAACTGCTATTTTCATTCCCTGGGACCCTGTTCCACACTCTTCCAGTGACGGCTGGGAGAATGGGTGTTGGGACTTTCCATGTTACACTTTCAAAACAGTGATGACTTTTTGATAGATGTGATCCAGGACAGCTTCCACATTCCTTGGTGGGGAACTAAAGCTCTTACATCCCGAGACAAAGTTGCTCTCTTAGCTCACTTATAATTTGGTCCTGGAGACCACTTCCTGTCCCCCGATAAACACACCTCTGGGGTGCCTTGTTTATAATCTTGGTGTTCTTGGCCTCAAAAAGTCCATAAAAACCAAAAAGCTAATCTTTTATTTATGCATTTCTCACAATGATGGCAAGTTGGCAGAAACCCTTCACTTTTAGGCCTTTTTTACTTTGAGGACATGTCTTTCTCTCACTCTGTTTTGTATAATGGCCCAAATACTTCTGGCTTGCTCTGTTCCACCAGGAACTGTCCTGTGTATCTCCCAGATCAAATCCCGCAGCTTTCTCAGCCAGAGGTTTCTGAGCCCTCTGCACTGCCCTCTCCCCCTTCTTCATCCTCAGTGGCCTCTAATCCTTCCCTTAGTTTCTCTTCCCAGTCTCCAATTTCTCAATCCCCCCCACCTGAGCCATCTATTCCAACAGATGGGTCTTTGCCCCCTATCCCTGTGTCACCATTTTCCCCGCCGGCCCACCATACTTGGTCTCCTGCATTCCAGGAGTCCAGCAAGCTGCTTGGTTCTCATCAGCCATCTTGCTACAGCTCATGTAAAGGACAGTCAAAACATAAATTAGGCTCCTTTTCTGCCATTCTTATTTCAAGATATCTCTATTAATTAATCTACAAAAAGGTTCACACTAGTCTGTTTATTATGGTTCAAATTGGACAAATATATTTGAGTGCACTTTATACAGATCATCTGTCCATGTTTGTCCATTTGCCTGCTCTATAAACAGCTGTTCCTTTTTATTTGAGCTCAACAATTTTTTCATCCTCTTTTACATTTTCAGATCATTTAATCAAGGTTTATTTGGGTTCTACATTTAAAAAGCATGCTTCCACCTAGGTTGCCAACTGGTTAAAATGTTAAAACCAGTTAAACAAAATCTCTTGGGGTGAGGAGACTTTGGACAGGACTTCAATAGATGAATAAGAAAGTGATCACATGGTAATTTTAACCAGCTCTTGTTCATTAATTGGAGGCCCCAATAATCTCTGCAGCCTTATGGGAGACACCCCAAATAAAGTTCATATGACTAAGACAATCCATTGTTGCTGATCTGTTGGTATATTCATGCCTTCAAATGTAAAACTGAGATTGTTTATGATGACAGGTGTTTTTTTTTCAGATCCAGACATCTGCCTTTTTCTTGTGCTCCAGCCAGGAGATTCAGGTCAGACTAACATGAGGTTACCAGTCAAATAATAATTTTTAAACAAAATTTATGTAATGTATATGTTATACATAGAGATGCTTAAATAGTAAACAGTCCAAACAATGTGACAAATGTTTTCAGTGCTCAAATGTTAAAACACCCATGGTAAATAGAAAATAATAGTTCCATTTAATGTTCTATGTTAAGCTTACTGCCTCTACTGCACTGTACTGCTATCAATCTTCTGGATGTTCAACAACTAAACTTAAGAGATAATTGTAAATTCCTTTTGGATTCCTTTTTCTGAGATCCACTAGATATTTTCCAGAAAAAGGTTATATGATGCATATTGGGGCCATAATTAACTATATTACTGGCATTAAATGACACTGCATCTGACTTGTCTCCTATATAAAAAGGTAAAATTAATAAAACAGGCATCCTCCAAAAATCAGATGGCATTAGACATTCTAACAGCACAGAGGTACTTGTGCAATTGTAAAACCTAAATGTGTGTATGGCAAACAAATGGAAATTCCCTGGACTTTATCCTTATCCTCCTTATGGAATGCCGTTACTAAAGTTATAATCATACATACCCTGTTGATTCTATTTTTTTAATTTTTACTTTATTTAATTAATTTATTTATTTAAATTTTATTTAAAGAGAAAAAACAAAACAAAACAGAATAAAGGGTAGCAACAATACAAAATTCCAAGGAAAAAAGGAAAAGAACAACAGCAAAAAATCTTAAGAAATTATCACTTGACAAATTACATACTGACTTCTTGGAAATAGTTGCTCAAATTACAAAGTTAAAACATGTAAAGTAGACATTCAAACAGTGACACTGTTAACAGTTTTGCTCCACAATCTGACAAAAACAGCAATATGGTCATCCATCTTACCCACTCAAATATACATGCAATTATATCAAAAGGGTAAAATTAAACACAACAAAACAGAGCAAAGCGGATCACAAGAAAGCAATTTAAGAGACAAAAATTTCAAAACTAGACAATCAGAGATATTCACTCTCTATCATATTGACTCTTGTTTTCTTCCAAATAGTTGTCCATATTGTCACATACAGGGAATTCACATGAAACAACCTAGTATGGAATTGATCTGAGCAGGAAGAGGAGGGCATTTCAGGTAGGTCTTCAAGACCAGACAATAGGGAAGCCAAGAATGGCTGTCATAGTATTTCTCATTATCCTCAAAACAGCTATCCATACCTTCATATGTGTTGAACTTAAACAAGACAAAGCAAGCTAAAATCACTTTGAACAAAAAGTGATAGTTTTGCTGGATTTCATATCATGACATTATGGAATCAGCACTGTAGTGTCTCTTTTTCTTCAAAGTAGTTGTTCATTTCAACATGTATGATACAGTTGGTTCTTGCAAGCTGTTTATAAGCTCTACACATGCATAAGTCTCTAAATGTATATCTATCCTTTCTGTGTTAGAGGTAAAAACAAAACAAAGCAAGACAAAACAAAACAATTCCTAGAAAAGTATGAGGCAAAAAAGTCACATAAAACTGCAATACAAGGTGATCTACAATGGTTACCATGATGTCTCAGCAGTATATAACAACATTAATAAAAATGAAGCATTGGAGACATTATAAGACTTCAAAAGCAAGTAATAATCAAACAAGAGTGGGTATCTTAGTGAATCTTGTCATCTTCAGTGTAGTTGCCTATACTCTTAGACTTGATGCTATCAATCATAAGAGATTTAAATAAAATCAGTAAATACAGAGTAGCAATCTAACAAACCAGATTCAAATAAGATCAGTCATAATAAAACAGCATAAATTATAAAGGGCTTCAGATTAAGTTGATAGGAAAATTAGGGATGATTACCATAATATGTCCTCTTATTTTTGGGATAGCTGACCATGTCCTCAAGTCTAGTGTAAGTATACAAACTGGAACAGCACGTAATCCATCCAAGCAGAGTGGTGAGAACAATGTAAATTTTAAATCTTGTTACCCAATTAACAATATCCTTTGCCTCCCTTTTTTAGACAGTTCCTCCCCTTTCACTCCCATGGGGTGCACTGCTTGTTGTGGGTACCCACTGCCTCCCTATATAGAGCACTTCAATGGACCCTATCTCCTGATCTACTCTGCCTGTGTTTCTCTCTCTTAATATTTCAAGGCCATCTATACTAGAGATTACAGCCAATCTTGTCTGCCTTATTTCTGCTATTCTGGTTTTTTTTTTTTTTGTCATTGGTTGTCTATTTTTCTGTTCCACTCCACTATCTGCCCTGTTCACTGAGGCCTCTCTGCCACTGTTCCTGATATTCGTATTCTTGTTCTCTCTCCCTAGAATGTCCTTCAGTATTTTTTGTGGGGTTAGACTGGTGGTCACAAATTCCCCAAGTTCCTCTTTGTCATGGAAGCATCTTGTTTCTCCATTAATTTCTAGAGAGAGTTTTGCAGGATACATCAATCTGGGCTGGAGATTGTTCTCCTTCAGCACTTGAATTACTTTACTCCAAGCTCTTCTTGACCTGATGGTCTGTGTCGAGAAGTCTGCCATGATTTTGATGGGTTTTCCTTTATAGGTGGATCTGTTTCCTTTCTCTGGTGGCTTTTAATATTCTGTTCTTATATTGAATTTCTGGGATCTTGATTATTATGTGTCTGGGTGTAGCTCTGTTTTGGTTGTAGGTGGCTGGAGTTCTGTATGCTTCATACCTCTGCATATCATTTCTTTTTTCTATGCTTGGGAAATTTTCCTTAATAATTTCTGTGAATAGCCTTTGTAATTCCCCTGGTTTGATTCCTGCTTCTTCATTCACATACTTTATTCTTAAGTTATAGATCCTCTTGTCATCTTCCAGTCTTTGTATCTTTACTGCCTGCT
>PVJX010042232.1:0-14254 GCA_004027295.1 Dolichotis patagonum
GGTACTTAAGTATGAAATGTTAAATATATAGTAGAGACTAAATGTACTTGGTATATTTAGAATGTCTATTTCTCCTAACCTCTCTCCTGTTCTTTAAGACTGTCAAGGAGTTGTTCTCAGATCTTATGAGAATAATGTAGCACTTAGGAAGAATGATGTAGCCCAACACCCCTGTACTGGAGGCCAAGATGGAGAAGACCTCCATGGCCACCATCACCTTCCCCTTGCTGCTGTGGTACACAGGGAGGAAGGTGACCCACACACTGCAGAACACCAGCATGCTGAATGTCAGGAACTTGGCTTCATTGAATGTGTCAGGCAGGTTCCTGGCCAGGAAAGCCACAGTGAAGCTGAGCAGGGCCAGGGAGCCCAGGCATCCCAGGACACAGTAGAAAGCAGTGAAGGAGCCCTTGTTGCACACGATGATGATGTGGTTGTGTTCAGAGTGCACATCTGTGTCAATGTGGGGTGGTATTGTGCCCATCCAGATGCCACAGAGAGTGAGTTGGATCATGGTGTATATGGGGATGATGTAGTTTGGTGCCCCTGATACCAGCAACTGCCTCATCCTTCTACCTGGAGCAGTGACTTTAAAGACCAGAACCACAGTAATGGTCTTGGCCAAGACAGTGGAAACAGCCACAGTGAACACAAGTCCAAATGTCATTTGTTGGAAGATGCAAGTGACTGTGTTGGGATGGCTGATGAAGAGCAAGGCACAGAGGAAGCACAAGAGGAGGGAGATGAGCAGGTTGTAGCTGAGAGTCCTGTTATTGCCCTTGACTATGGCAGTGTCTCCGTGCTTCACAAAGATTGCCAAAATCACAGCTGTGAGTACAGAGAAACTCAAAGCTATGTGGTCAGGGCCATCCCTAGGGGATTCTCAAAGGATAGGAAGTCCACAGTCTTAGGGAGACAGCGATCTCTGTTTCTGTTTGAGTACTCATTCTTTGGACATTGTGCACATTGCTCTACATCTGTGGAAAAAGCAAAGATTCAGTATTTCATTTTCAGGAATTTTTCATTTTTACCAAATTGATGAAATTCGCTACTCTTGCAATATCACTGTGAATACATACGGGCTAATATACAGTATTGTGATGTACCAGATTGCATTTCTATATGCCTGACTCAGAAATAACTCATCGAACTAAATGTCATATCAAATGCATTCAAGTGGCTTGTCTACTAGATTCAACACAATGGGATAGGAGGCCAGGTCATCCTGGGACTCAGTGATGTCACTATGATTCTGAGGCCTTCTCTATCTTTCTCTTGACTCTCCTCAGTCTTGCTCAGGATAAGCCCAGTATTGGCACAGAATTCACTCAAAATAGTCTTTTTCAAAGATTTCCCTCATTCCTCCTTAAATGGCCAAATGTGTAGTCCTGATACAACTTGAGTTTTATGATTTTTCTATTGTTATCCAACTATCTTCTTTCTATCCTATCATCCTGCCTGATTGGAGAAATGTTTCCTAATCTTATATGTTAATTTTTGTGTAGTGATTCTTATGAGTAATATTTCTTATAGAACTAAAATTTAGATATTCTTATGTACATACTTTACAACCTAAGTTTGTAATTATCTATAGCAGTTTTTGTTTTTATTTTCTCTTTTGTGTTCTTACATTTGTAATTCTATGTGATTCTTTATCATCAATTTTTCCATATAAATATTGAAAAAATGAATGGAAAATATTTTCACTTTGAATGTAATTGTATTACTGGCTTATAACTCTTTTGTGAACAATTTGTATTTTAATACTATTACTTAAGCATGGTGTATTTTTTAAAATCTCCAACATTTGAAATTTAAAATCTCCAGAATTTAAAACTGAAGGTAACCATATTACTGTTTTTTGTTAGATCATGGAGGAGAACTGTTGACAGTCTCATTGTTGAATGTCTACTTTGTATGTTTTAACTTTGTAACTTGAAAAACTATTTCCAAGATGACAGTATGTAAGTTATCAAGTAATGACTTCTCAGTATTTTTTGTTCCTTTTTTTCCCCTTTGGAATCTTGTATTGTTGCTACCCTTTTTTCTATTTTGTGTGTTTTGTTTTGTTTTGCTTTGTTTTTAAATAAAATTTAAAAAATCTGAAGGTAAGCTTTGTGCTCATTTCCACCATATATACAATTTAATGTAACTGACAATCCTCACACTAATGATGAATACATAACACTATATGCAGAATTCATGACATGGTCTACAATGTAATGCAATGATTCCAAAATAGATTTTGCACTTCAACCATTCAAGTGAGTAACAAGTCCCTAAAATGAATGTTATTAGGTATTTTAAATATATACCTAGAAAAAGCAAAAATTTATGTACTTGAAATTTGCTATGAAAAAGTTTTGGATTTTAAACATCAAAGCATCCACAGGAAGCTTTGAGAATTACATCTATTTTGTTTCATATGTTACCTTAGTCCAGGTTCAATATAAGATTTCAGATTGAACCAGTCTCACTCACCATTGGATATAAACTCAGATGACCATGGAATCAGTTCTTCAGTTGAGCATCATAGAATCAGCACTGCCTGACAAGAGTATGTAGCCTGTGACTGTGACTATAAAATGGGCATACTGAAGGAATGAGTCAGTAGCAAAGTGGCCAACAGTGCTTCACTCTAATCCCATTGGCAATAAGCTCAGCTTCTGATTACTGCAAAGTTGTTAGAGGGAACAGTTATCATGGTGTCATTCTATATTTGCTAACTGTCCAATTGGAAATGTGTCTCTCTGGGCAGAAAATGCAGGTAAAGCAGCAGACAGGTCTTCCTTCCTGAGGAAATTTTCTGAATCCTGGCCCACAGCTTGGGCTACACACTGACTGAGGGGTCTAAGAGGAAGAGAGAAGCACTGGTTAAGATTTTGCACATTATTAGCAGTGAAATATAATGTACATGTTTCCAGATTACTAAGAGAAATAGATGTTTGATTGTAACTAGAAACTGACCATGACTTCTTTTCCCACATCTGCCATGTTTAATATGACCTAGTTATCAAATTTGGGATTAAAATGGTTAGTCTTCCATTGTTTTTGAAACTATTTGTCAAACATTTCCAGGTCACTTTATTATATCACAAGCAACGTATCCATGAAATACTGCCTTTTGATCTATCTATTTCCCCATGCCTTTAGAGGCATATTTCCATGCAGTTACTTAAGAGACCTTGTACCCCTGAGTGGAATTTTACCAGGCCATTGTACTTGGTTGGACATAAACTTATGTTCTAGAAAACAATGCAATGGGACAATAATTTGTCTAAACACTGAGAATAAATACTGAGAAAAACAATGAATAACAAAACAGTGCCAACATAGAAATACTAAAAGAACACTGTGAGTCTCCATTTAAGTTTATTGCAATTCTGAGCTTCATAATCAAGGGGACACCATGCTCAAATAATGAACAACACAGCCAGTGTGCAAAGCATGATTGTTACATTAATTTGAAAAATTGTGTGGGATGGTCCACATATGGAAAGATGTAATCAATCATATCATGTCAGTGCCTTTGTATGCTAAGAAGAACAATATTTGGAGGTCAAAGTTTCTTAACATTGACAAATGAGAATGGTACTAATGTGTAGAAAATGTGAATCTTATGTTAATCTCTGATTTATTTAGTGTGAGTGTAAGCATAAAAAGGACTCATCATGTATAGTTATGAGTCTGAGTTGTTTAGAGGGATATGATTAATACGCATTTACCTATATTTTTATTGCTACCTGTATTCATTACTCAACTGCACCATGATTTAATATACACAAACTAAAATATGGTGGCTTCTACAAACATGCTGTTTCTCTAGATGTCAGAGTACAGGTACAGAGACAGGATATAAAAGTGAAATTACTGCATAGTAGAGGGCATAACAGTGTGATTCAGGAACTGTTTCCAAGTACATCGCATGTGTCTAATTTTGAATTGGACTCATACCTCTGTGAACCCAACAGGCCATTCTATCAACTCTTCATTGATGACCAAGCCTTGATCATATGGACTCTTAGAGGCAAACTCTCCTACTTTGAGCAGCATCCTAAGTCCAGCTGGAAAATTCAGTGTGTTCTGGATTCATACTGTGTGTGTTTCTACTGTGCCACATGTTGTCATTTCTCATCCAAGGATATGGAGAATCTAGCACTATTTGTAAATTCCAATTTTTTCAGGAGGGGATGAAGCTGCAGGTGAAGCATCAGTTTGGAAATGAGGAGGGCATACAAATTAAATGTATGCTAAACAATTTTGTCAATGCTTTGTGCTCATGTGTCACTGTTAACATCCTGTTCTGCATAGGTGGTCACTGTCCCATGGGTCTAAGTGGGAACACTGGTTGCCACGCATAAGTAGGAGTGTAAAGAAACACAATCACAATGACTCTAGGAGATTGCCCCCAGAGTTGCAGTTAGCATGATCTCTTTTCCAATCCAGACTAACCCTAACCCTAATAGGTTTGATTTTAAACCTATTAGATGTTAACCATCATATACTGATAAGGACTAAATATAGATGCCTTGGTATAATGCATTCTGCCGATGGCACCATGAATGTGCAGAAATGCCCACACTCAGGAAATTAAACTCCCTGATTGTGTGTACTTTTCATATTTGACTTATACTTGCATAAAACTTAAGAAAATGCACAACATGAATTATTTTCTTTGTCTTGTTTGAGATTTTTTTTTCATAAAGTGAGAGTGCTGAAATGTCTGGGTTTATTTTGGTGTTCTGTAGTCCAGTATATATGGTCCATGACATTGTGTTATGGAAAATAATTCACCTTTGATTCTTTTCACAACTCTTATTTAAGCTCTTCAATATGTAAACACAAACACTAAATGATCCACCATCATTCATCAGGATACAGCATAGCAAACACCAATTTTTCTTAGTGTCAAGGAATGAAGTTAAATGTTGAATACTAATATTATTGTTGCTACTGAAATGGATATTATGTATTTTTGTTTCTGTAGTACTTTTACTTAATGATTCAAAAATCTGATTAATGTGCTTGTCTATATATGTAAGAACAGGACTTCATAGCTATACCCCATGCTGGGATTCAATTATCTGGAATTTAAAATTGAAACATATTTGTGTTTAACCCATAACAGGATGTTATTTTGGCTTCATAGCATCATATTTAAAAATGAAACCAAAGGCCCTGGCCCAATGTTTGTTCCAAATAGTGAAAGACTAGCAATATCGATGGGCAATTTATTTCCCAGCATCATTTTACAATACTTTGTAGGGATCTAGTGGTTTTCATTCAAAGTTTCATATAGAGAACTTGGGTTATGAAATATGCAATCTGAATGAAATGCATACAATTATTGTGACTATGTTTTTCTGGTTTAGATTCATTTCAAGGAGCGCTATAGACTTGATCAGTTATTTAACATGTATTTTTGTCATGAGTTCTATTTAGATATTTAGCATCATTTTATGCTACTTTTGGAAGTTATGGTATAATATATAATTAAGTAGTTTGGCATCCCAACACTCAGTCACAAAGTTCCACCACTGCAGATGATAATTACAGATATATTCATGTCCAGAGCAAAAGGCCACTAATCGAGCAGTCAACTCTGATGACTTATGGATGAAAACTTAGTCATGGTACATCACATTAAAATACCTTCAGACACCTTCAGGTCATCAGTACCTGTTCTTCTTCTGAGGTAGGTTTACCTGCCAGGGAAGAAGCACAGGCTGCTCTGCATCTTTGGGAGAACCCACTTCTGTTTTCTCCAAAAGCACTTTATGCAGCACATGAGCCACTGCATACACAGCATTGTAGATGAAATAGCTGGAGTCAGACAAGGTCATGAGGTCAATGTTTCCAGGCTTAAATTCTAAGGAGGTATTTGATGCACAAACACCAATTTCTCCACATTGTGAACCAGGAAGTTAGCAATTGAAAAAGGTAAGCCATAATTTACTGAAATAAAAGTCTTCAGGGTATTGGGAAGGGGTGGTTGTGTGGAGGAAGCATTTGAAACCAGGGACTTTCCCTGTGTGAGGAGAAAATGAGAAGCTTCCATGAAAGGAGTGCAGCATGTGGTCTGTCTCATACACAATGATGTCCCCACTTTGCAGTCATGATCCACACCTTTCCTGTTGTCAAGAAGAATTCTGCTGCGATGTCCACAGTGATGAGGCTCCCGACTTCCCCATACAGGATATGCACATTTGCAGATGAAACTCTGATCCTGCTCATGAAAGCAATGTCACTTGATGCATACATTATCTTAGTGGCAGGGAGCTTTTCTGTCAAGGCCACACAGATAGCTTTCTTTAGCATCTCTGCTTTAAGGTCCCTCAGGAACTGTTGACCTTTCACATCATCAGATAGAAAGATGGCCACCCATGACCAGCCAAAACGCAGCAATAATGAGATCATTGCATGGACCAGAGTGCTGTCTTTGGGGGCCATCTGATAGATTGATAGGTATTGGTGTTTGTCACTGAGGCTGGGGTCAAAAGGTCCATATGTGACATGGACAAACAAACAAAAATATCATGACTCTGGAGATTATTGAGCTTGTGGTTTGCAAACTTTGCAGAGGGGCTTTGAGAGTTCTCTCCATTATGGGGCTACTGAGTTGACTACTAATGGGTAAAGAGTGAGAGTGGTGTAGAGATTACCCAGTCCTCACATTCTGAACAGAGTGCTCTGTTCACTGTTGCATAGCATTTAGGAATTGTCACATGTATGTCTTATTCTATGAAATAATTGTTAAGATTCACATGTACTTTTCACATCTCGCACGTGATTCAAGAAGAAATAAACTTTGGCTATAGCATTAAGACAGAGGTATCTGCCTCATGCTCTCCCTCTGCCTTCAGCTGTAGAGTCCCTGGCAGCAACCAATGGTGGATAGAATCTCTGAGAAATAAACAAATCTTCCATGTGTTAATCTCTGAATGTTTTCATGTTATTATAGCACTAAAACCTAGCTTGTCTTGAGGAATGCCAACACTTTTCTTGGATAACTGCATAAACACTATTTCAAGATTGTTCCCAATGCAATATCCCTGTTCTTCAGTTATGCCCCCTAACTGATATTTCTGCTGTAAATTTCTTCTAGAAACAACACAGACAACAGGAAGTAGAAATTTCTGTGTGAGTGTCCTGAGTCAGTGGATTTAAGGCAGTACTTAGAAAAGCAAGTGACTGAATCTGAAGAGGGTTTTAAGAATTTTAGCTATTCCAGGGGATCTTTAAAACTTAAGCCTGCAATGTTTTCTCAATAAAGTCAGATGTCCTGGTGTTGCTAGCCCCCTGTTGGACAGTCACTGACCTCTAGAGGTTCCTGAGACTGTCATATTCTATGACGGACATGCATCACAACATCAACTGTGAGCTGCCAGCAGTCAGTGTAAAGGAAAATGAGAAGTCAGTGCACTGGAGCAAGATAAAAATGTGCATTTAGGCTCACAGTAACCACATCTTCACTCTCTCCTTTTTTTGTAGTCTCAATTATCTTTAAACCCAAGGAGATCCTTTAATACTTTTAACCATTTTCAGGGTGTCTATGCTTACTCTCCATATTTCCCTTTGACCAGAGACACTACCATTGGGAGTACTGGAAAAATTATTGTCAAAATTCATGGTTCACTTGCCTGGGGGGATTTGTAGATTTCCAAAAGTGTTCCAGTCTCCGCTGAAAATGCTGTCACAGTTCCTGCCATGACAGCAGCAACTTTGCTGTGTGTCTGGCAGTTGTAGTTAGGGAGGGGTATGTCTGTTCCACACAGCCAAAGCAGAGTGATCCTCAAGTTTAAGTGGTCACTTGCAATGGCATTGTAGACATGGAAACCCAAGGTCACATTGGGGAGCAGCTGGGAGTCCTTGTTGATCTCCTCAGTGGCAAAGTAGAAAGCCAGTACATACTGGTAGTTTTTCCAAAACCATCTGTTCAAGTAGAAATTATATCAGTTTCAAAAACTGTAACCAGAAAATGGTAGAACATAGTATTTTCCTATTTTGTGCAAACAGAGAAAGTTGATGCTCCCATAGATAAATATACTAGGAGACTGTGAGATTATTGTCCACATTGATGCCTGCTACACTATGAGTGAAACATGAACAAACTGCACAACAGGAAATAATACAGACAGAAAATATCAGAAATCATATGGATTCATTCACAGGATATATTCTGCGTAGACAAATCAGTAGCACCAGGAATAGACTAGTGCCTTCCAGGAATGAAAGGAGGAAAGGGGGCAAGCTATGAGTGAATAAGGGGTAGTGAAAATATGCTGGCTTCCTGTGAGCACTTAACAGGAAACATTATCAGCTTTGTCACTGAGTGTATCTTGTGGCCCACTGATTTTATTTCACTTACATTGGTCAAGGAAATGTGCATAGCTTATTTAAAACTATTGGACATTTAGGTATCAGGAGTACAGAAATTTAATTACACCTGAAATATTTAATTACACCTGAAATATTGGTTAAATGAGTGTTGGCATATGTAGATAAAGTGACACTTAATAGACCTGAAAAATATAACAGAAATCTTCATTAATCACAGGAAATTGTGACTAAGATACTTTGCTGCCGACTATAACACCATTTACAGAATAAAATTGAGAGTCTGTGCTCATATTAGGACTTTCACAAGTGTAATAATAGATATTTTTACTGTTTTATAACAATGCTTAATTTGACTGGCTTTTTATGCAAAAAATAAGAGTGTTCCAAAATGTCTCTGAGTGGATAACAGAATGCGGAGAGCAAAGTTGGGCTTTCACTTTTGTGAAATAGGGTGGTAGCTTTTCTTCTATCCCCATGAGCTCATGGGCACACAGGTTCCCTGAAGATTACCTGGTATTAAGATTCTTTTTTCTTTATCATCAATTCCTACCTCTCTAACTGTGACACTTGAGAAGAATCAGTATAAGTCATCTAACCATAGATTTCACATGGATGGCATAATGGTCAGAAAATGGTCCATTTTATGCTTTTGATAAAGGTTGATAAAGAGAAAAAAGGGAGGGAAATTCAAAATTAACAATTGAAGGAAAGAATGACAGACAGGAAGTTGTCTTTAAAGAGACAGAAAACTAGAATTCTATCCAACAAGTTGGCAGATCAATATCACTTATCTCTAGTGCATGCTTTTTGCTAAAGTTATAATTATTAGACGATGTTGGGAGAAACTGCTAAGGATAGAGACAACCATAAACCAAACTGCATACAGCTTGACTCTCTTAGTACATGAACATACTGTTATATGGACCACTTTTAAGGTATGCTTAAGAGTTACACCAGCAAATCATGTTCAAGAACACACTAACCTGCCATTGAACCCCTATTTAAATTAATTCAGCAACTCAGTTATTACAGTCATATGCCATATAGTTTAATAAACCTCCAATTAAAGAATTTCTGCTTTTCTTTCTGAAAAAGTTAACAAACAGGTTCCTGGAGTAGGGCAATAAACCCCTCTAAACCATGGTTTCATTTTCTTCTAACAAAGTTAAGATCAGAAGAAAGACTGTCTTAAGTCTGGAAGATTCAATTATGGACCTTTTGTGGGACATGGTCAGCACTGACTGTGGATCTCAGCTGTGGTGGTCTTCATTATGACACATATTTTAAGAATGTCCTTGTCCCATATGAACACCTAGGGTGAGTCATTTGGGTTTAATTTTAATGTCAGACCACAGCTCAGATGCCTATGGCTCTTGCTCCATGAGAAGTCTCAGAAGGAGGTCATGAGGTAGCACGTACTTCATTTATTTGAAGGATCCCCTGCTTGATAATGGGAATGCATGTGATGGACTGGGCATTAAATTTGAGGAATTTGATCATCTATGTTTCATGGAGAGAAGAAGAAAAGTGAAACATGGTAGGAGGATGAAGTAAGAGAATCTCTGAAATCATCAGTATGTCTACCAGCCCTGTCTTTACAATTTAAAACCTAGTTCTCAAGGCATATCAACCCCAGCATCACATGTATGCAAGCACATCCAAACACACAGTCTCAATCATATTAAATTCTCTCACACACACACTGGCACTTACCTACTGGCTCTCATGTGAGATTTTGGTGAGAATAGAAATGACAGATGGGATACATCTGGATCCTGGTTCATGTAGTAGAGGGGGAAAAACCCAGTGAGCACCAAGTCCCCATCTCTGTGGACTTCAAGTTCAAGTATAGTAAACACCGTGAAACTTTCCTCCATGATGCATGTAAAGTTTTCAAGAGTAGAAAGAGGAAAATGAGGAAGAACATGTTCAGCTCCACCAAAAGGGAAGAAAAGCTTTTTTTTTTAATGTCTGGGTTGAGTAAATGGAGCTGGATCCTGCCTATGGACTCAGCCTTTTGCAATGAGAATCAACCTCTGTGTAAGGCATGGAGAAGTCCCAAAATCAATAGATGCCTTCACAAAGTGGAGCACTTAAAAAACAGTCTTGCTAGACAGCAGCACAGCTAAAGACACAGTGATGGATCAGTAACATAGCCATGGAGGCCACATGTCACCCTTGGTGACATTATAACCAGAGCATTACCGGCTCCCTCTTTTCAGTGCTTTATGTCACCTCGTGCAGGATCTCTGGGGATCTCCCAGGTCTGGGGCTCTGCACATGCTACCCCACTTAGTGAAATAACACTTATAAAAATATATTTATATCTTCTTATCTGGGCTTTATTATCTATCATGGTCCACCAAGGATTTGCACACTGCATCCTAAGACAATGGGTTGGGTATTTTTGTGTCTGCAGGGCAACAGCATGTCAGATCATGTTCGGATGAATGTCACATACTTTGATAGATGGTTTTGAAATTGAGAAAACATCTACTGGTCAAATCCTACATGATATCTTAGGAAAGTGCACAACTGAAGTTCAGCACTGATGATCAGCTGTGCAGTCCCCAGGATCCACCTTAAGTGGTTTGGTTTAGTCTCTGTCGCCTGCCTGCACTGCACTCTGGAACAAATGGAGCTCAGGATTTACAGCACAATAAGCTGCATGACTCAGGAAACCAGCTACCCTCCCACATCACAGAATTTAAGCGACTATCTCCGAGCCTGATGTTCTGTATTCTGCCCAAATTGAATTCTCACACCATTAAATTGTTTATTGGGCCATAACAAGAATGTTACTCTTGATCCAGAAATTACATCTCCTTTACTATTTATTTATTTATTTATATTGGTACCAGAGATCAAACTCCTAACCTCACCATTGCAGGCAGGTGTTGTGCCATTGAGTTCTATCCCTGGTGCTTTCTTTTTCCTGTGTTTCACTACTCTTCATATAACCTTTTCTGATAGATTTTCCTGTCTGCTTATTTATATTTTATAGTTGAGCAGTGGGAAATTGAATATATTCATAGAATTTAACTGAATATTTTGTGGTTTGTATATGCTATGGGATTGTTATATCAAACTACACACATCATACATCATTTTGTGGTGAAAAGAAACAAATGCAGCAACATGTTGCCCTCTATGTGGAGAATGATGTACAATACAACTGTTAAAATCATTCCTCCTGTCTGAATGAAGCTTTGTGTCCTTTTTCCCAAATTTTCCCAAATACTTCCGCTTTCCAGTTTACTCCCTCTTTCTATGAATTTACCTTCTTAGCCTTAGCATTAGAGAAATATGTAGAGTTTTTCTTTCCATGCCTCCCTTATTTTACCTAACATACACTGTACTTTTATCAATTTTACTGAAACTGGCAGAATCACCTTCTAATGGCACAGTAGTGTTAATTGTGAATATATGCACTTTCATTTTCCTTTTGTAAGTGGATGCTCTGCTTCATTTCATTTCATATCTTGGCCATTTGAATACACATGCAAAGGAAAAAGCAGTGCAAATGTGTCTTGAGCAGTCATTTATATTCTGTGCATATACATTCAGTAGTGGGATTACTAAATTAAATGGTAGTTGTAATCTAGAGTTTTGCAAAAGTCTCTAAACTGTTTAACTGTGCACTAATTTACATTAATTGACATTAATATTTTTTAAAAAGCAAAGTCTTTTTGAAGGACATGGATAGAATGGTTATTTTGGTCATCATTAGACTGAAGTGACCACTTGATTATGAAGCCCAGAAATTGCAATAATTTCAAATTGTGATTCATAGTTTTCCTTTAGTATTTCTACATTGGCATTATTTTGTTCATTGTTTTTCTCAGTAGTTACTATCAGTGTTTAGTGAAGTTATCATCTCAATGCATTCTGTATTCTAGAACATAAGCTTATGCCCAACCAAGTAAAATGACCTGGTAAAAAATCCCTTCAGGAGTACAAGCTCTTTTAACTGTTACTGCATGGAAACATGCCTCTAAAGACATGGCGGAAGCAGATAAATCAGAAAAGAAAATAGCATGGGGATGTTGCTTCTGAGGTAATATAGTGATCATGGAAACTGGTAGTGTTCAACAAATAGTTTCCCAAACAATAGAAAGCTAACCATTTTAACCTCAAATTTGATAACTAGGTCACATAAACATGGCAGATGGTGGGAAAATGAGTTGTGATAATTTCCTAATAAAAGTCAAATATCTGTTTGTCTTATTAATCTGTAAATATGTACATCATATTTCATCTCCTCATAAGGTGCAAAATCATAACCAGGGCTTCTCTCTTTCTCTTAGATCTCTCAGTTAGTGTGTAGTTACAGCTGTGGTCCAGGATTCAAAAAAATTCCTCAGGAAAGAAGACCTGTCTGCTGCTTTAACTGTATTTTCTTCCCAGAGAGACACATTTCCAAACAGTATGGTAGGAAATGTAGAACAACACCATAAAAACCTTTCTGTAATGGGAAGCTAGGTGTATTGCCAAATGGGATCAGCGTGGAACACTGTTTCCCACTCATCTATTGAGTCATTATCACATCTTGACCTGGATCCCCAATCTCCCAAACAAATGTACATCAAAGGCTTAAATAAAATGAGAGAAGTGGTATAATTTTAAGGCTTTAGACAAGCAAAACCATTTAGCTGAGTTCAAGACTCTGAGGGCTAAGAAAAAGACTTCTCTGGACCACCCATTTTTATTAGGTCCAAACCAAAGAATATGGAAACTGAGGAAAGTGAGGCCAATGAGCAGAACCTTGAAAGTCACTTCAAAAACTTCTCCAATTAGTAAATTATGCCAATTTATGAGAACCATCTTATGTCTAGGATGACATTTATCATAGGAGTGCAACTGCAGAAGTGAGATTCCTGCAGGCTCTATTTACTTAATTCATGTTGGAGCAAAGGTGTCCTCAGAGCTGTGGCCTTATCTTTCCCTTTGAGGTAACTCTGGCTCTGCAGGCCACTACAGGCCTCAGTCAGGACAAGTGATTCATAGAGTCTCACTTTCTGTGAGTCCACTTCCTTTGCCAGGCAAAGGGGCAAGGCCTAGGACAGACTCACAGATAGACATAGAAAGCCAATTAGTTAATTTTAAATCCTGCTCATAGCCACTTTGTAGTGGTCTCCAACAATTCATTCCTTCAATATATCCATTTTATAGTCAAATTCACCAGGTGCATACTCTTCTCTGGCTGTGCTGATTCTACTATGCCAAATTGAGTCACTGATTATCACCATCATCTGTGTTTATATCCAACGCTAGTGAGACAGAGTCAATCTGAAATCTTACAGTGATTCTGGGCAAATTGTATTTATGACACAAAATGTGTAATTCTGAAAAATTCCTGTGAATAATTTGAAGTCTCAAAGCCAACATTTTTCATAACACATTTTAAGTACATAAATTTTTACTTTTTATTGATGTATATTTGCAATAACTAAATATAACATTAATTTTAGGTACTTAGTATTCACATGAATGGATAAAGTAGAAAATGTGTTTTAGAATTGTTGCATTACATTGTGTGCAATGCCATTAGTCCTGCACACAGTATTATGTATTCATCATTAGTGTGAAAATTTTCATTTGCATCAAATTTTATATGTATGAATATATATATACATGTATATGTATATGTATATGTATATCTATCTATCTATATATATATATATATAGAGAGAGAGAGAGAAATAAACAGGAAGCCACAGCAATGTAAGGAGGCAAACAGTCATCTGGTATCCTGAATATAACTCCAAAACAGCCTGCAAGTTTATAGAACTGCATATCAAAACAAAATGAGGCTCAAGTGTTAATGAAAATATACTTCCATTTCTCAATATTGGAAAAATAAACATTATATTAATTTGATGACTGAACTGACATTTGCCTATGACACGATGTT